>PVKN010001552.1:0-50711 GCA_004027915.1 Capromys pilorides
AAAAAAAAGGCAAGGGAAGTAAGGGTTAGAGAAAGACATTTTTCTAAACATAATTCTTGGCTCACTCTAGATTTTGAAATCCTAAAAAAAAAAAAACTTTCCTTCCTTCACAAGGGGCTAGGGAGATAGCTCAGTAGAATAAGCGCTTGCCTGGCAAGTTCAAGGGCCTGAGTTCAATCCTCAGTTCAAAAAAAATAAAAAAATTCCTAGATTTTGAAGTCATGTTAGCGTTTCATAGGCTAAATTAATTAATTAATTTAAAAGATCAACACAATCTTTTACAAGAACTAAAATTTAGCAGCCAGGACAGCACACCAGGAAAATCCAGGTGAAACCACACAGCATGTGGGGCCAGGGATCGAACTCAGGCCCCTGTGCTTGCCAGGGTCTTTTCAGATACAGTTCAAGACCTTTAAGATGAGGTCATACTGCACAGATTAGGCCCTAATACAGTGACTGACGTCCTTGGAAGAATCTGGACAGAGATACAGGAAAGAGAACCGTGTGACAACAGAGGCAGAGGCTGCCGTGATGCAGCCGTAAGCCAAGGCTTGTGAGCAGCCTCCGAAGAGGCGTGCAGAATGGAAGCTCAGAGACGGAGACTGGGCGAGGCAGGGATTGACTAACTGCTCTCACGGTCAGATTTCTGGAATAACTGAGTGGCATCTCCACAGAGCCTTGAGCACAGCCCCATGGCACATGCCGCAGGGGCACACAGAGCCCTCTCGTGACGACGTCACAGGGAGCAGACATGGGGAGAATCGAAGTAGCAGAAGACCTCACGAAGACGAAGCAGGCACCCTTGGCAGCCGAGCCTACAGGACCATGGCCCCATTATAAGCTGACTCTACACAGACCACGAGACCAAGACCGAAGGTCAAAGAAGGATCCCAGGAACCTTCTCCTCCAAAAGCAAATGAATTTGTGGAAACCAGCTATGTAGTCTAAGATGAACAAAATACAAATTAAGTCCCTAAGATTGGGTGAGTAAAATGAATTGATTTAATTTTGCTTATTAGATAGTTCTTACCTGCTGGGATTACAGGCGCATGCCACCACGCCCAGTCTCTATTGCCCTTTCAGCATGTCCTGGGGTAGGGGCTGGCACAGCATGTGGGGAAGCAGGGGCTTTAGTTTGCTGAGCTCTCTGGCTGGTCCTTCCAAATTTGTCTTGACTGGAACAAATGACTAGATAGGACAAGCCAAAAAAAAGTGTTAAGAATTTATTTTAAAAGTGAGAGCTGGAGAGATAGCCCAGGGGCACAAGTGCCTGCCTGGCAAGTGCAAGGTCCTGAGTTTGATCCTTGGTTCTGCAAAAAAAAAAAAAAAAAAAAAAAAAGTGAGAAGCATGGAAGAAGCTAGCTCTGCAGAGCAAACTTGGGCAGAATTAAAAAAAAAAAAAAAAAAGAAGGAAAAAGCAAAGATAAAAGCACAGACAGGTGATGAGTCCCTCAAAACAGGAACCAGATCGGAAGCCAGACTGGAATTTAAGAGTCTTTATTACTGAGCTCAGGGCCACCAGTTCTCATGCAGGAGGAGAACACTGATCAGCCACTAGCCCAGAGAGCAAGGAGTTTTTAAGGCCAAAGTCACATGACCAAGGGGTCTTTCACAGTTGAGGACATGCGCAACTTGCCCCTGTGGGAGGTGGCTGAGTAAGCTGTTTTTACAAGATAGTATTCAACTGACAATGTTTACAGGAAGTAGATTAGGGAGGGGAGGGAGACAGTTACTCATTACTAAACAGCCTTGAACAGAAGCAGAGTAGACGTTCCTTAGGTAACCAAAAGCACAGAGTTTACAATTACAGCACAAAATTTAGTTAACTACAGTACACACGGAGCCTGGGGAGAGGGGAAGCACTAAAATTTACTACATAAAAAGCCAGGCATGGTCAGACACGTGTGGAATCTCAGCACTGTATTACGCTGAGGCAAAAGGATCACAAGTTTGAGCCTGATTTAGGTAATTTAGCAAATTAAAATTTGAGACCTTGACTCAAAATATTAAAAAGTAAATAAAAAGGGGCTGGGACTGTAGCTCAGGGTAAAGGCCCTAGGCCTCTATATCCAAAAAAAAAAAGACTAACCAATAAATAACATTATATAAATAACATTAGGGAAAGAACTCAAATAGTGTTTGAATAAAATATGAAACTAATTAGTAGCCTTCCTCTTCTCGGGCATAAATGAACACCTCTGAAATAGTTCATGTTCCACATTTTAGGACTGATCAAATAAAAAACTGTGTAAAATAAAATAGGCCACCATCCTTGTTGTGGGCAGACAAACACAACATAAAGAAGTCTCATCTAGCACATGGCTTCATGGGGTTCAGTCCACGGGTGGCTGGCACCACGGAAGGGACATCACCATGGAAGGACGTGGCAGAGCATGACAGCCAGAAGGTAGATCAGAGACAGCACAGAAAGGAAGAGGTCAGAAATGGCACTCAGAGTCACACCTGTGTGACCCACTCAGACACACCCAGGAAGGCACTTTATTAATCCCATGTGATTCAAACCAATCAAGTTGAAATAATCAGGTTTAACTGTCATATTCCACCCTGTATGGACTTGACACCCAAACATACTTCCTTTAACAACAGCTAATCCTGAGTGTTGTTATGTTGATAGAGCAGGAAAAAAAAAACCACAGGAAGACTGGATTAGTACAGCCTCAGAGGCCTCACTGAGCTTAATCTCACTCTAAATGAGCCCTGAGCCACCCACCAAAACATCTCACATTTACTGAGGGCTACAAACAAGCTAAGGAATGCACATCACTCATTTGGTGTAAACAAACTGCCATCTCTGGTGCCTCCTGGCACTCATCACACTCTTAAGTTCACATAGCACCAGCAGGTAATGTCCCAGGTGAAGGGTCAAAGAAAAGGCAAGGAGCGTCCGTTATCTGTGGCCTGGTATCGCAGCTGGCCAGATTCACAAGAGACTGCAGGTCTCCTGGGCTCTGTTTCTGGCTCTTCACTCCTTTGGGACCTCGGGTTTCTGTCTCAAACACCATACCTGAGAAATCACAAGGTCATAATTCTGCTTACCATGATACAACTGTTTTGTATACAACACGAAACAAAACCATCCCTCGCCAGTCCCACCATTTTTTCAAATGTCAACTCAAAGTCTCTTTTGAGCCTCAAAGCAAACTCTTAGCCATGAACCTCTATAAAAATTAAAAAATAGGTTAAATAATCTCAAGGTACAATGGCATGGGGTAAACATTCTCATTCCAAGAAGGATGAACAGGGGGAGAAGAAAAAAACAGGACCTAAGAGCAAGTCTAACATCCAGCAGGACAATCAGGAGATCCTACAGCAGGCACCTTGGCCTGTGACCAGCCCAACTCACTGGAGCCATGAAGCACTGAGTTCTTGAACTGAGGTTCCACTGTATTTCTAAGAAAAATGCTCAGACATCTCTGCTGTATTGGGTGTTGAGTAAGTGTCTGGGGAATCAGCTGACCCTGCATATGGGTTCCCCAAAAAAGCTGGTTAATAAATCCCCAGTGAATCCTCCTTCCTACTAAACAATGTGCAGTACAGAATGTTAAGAGAAGTTTTCTTGAGGGCCAGCTAGATAGCGCAGCAGACTAAAGTGCCTGCTTATGCAGAGCACAGGGGCCAGGGTTCGATCCCTGGCATGCCATACCAGCCCCAGCCCCGGGCACTCTGAGACAGTGACTGAAACCATTAATCCCATGTCTGGGAGGCTGAAAACAGAAAGAGCACTATGAGTCTGATTTGTGTAGTGAGACCCTACAGACCCTGTATTAAATGCATTTAAAAAATGTTTCCTTTAAACACATTTGATCAAAAGTATTTGTAAAGAATATTAGTCCTATCACTTTTCGGCCTTTTGGCTAAGATCAACTGTAGTATCTGTTCTTAGGACATGAGTTCAATCCCCAATCCCGCAAAAAAAAAAAAACAAAACAAAACAAACAAAAAAAACTTCAACAAATGCAAATTTGGTTCTTTAAAACTTGAAAACAGACCCCCCCCCCCAAATAAATACTTTATTGAAATAGTATCTCATTTCAGGAAAATAATTTTAAGTTTTTATTTTATTTTTAAATTTATGTATTTGGTACAGGGTCTCGACACACAGCTCAGACTTGTAGTCATCCTCCTGTTTCAGCCTCCCAGCACTGCGACTATAGGAATGTGCCACCACACCCGGTTTTGGTGGCCAGCTCAGGAGGCCGTGCACAGCATGTAGTACTAGGGCTCGAACCCAGGTCCTTGCGCTTGTCAGGCAGGTGCTTAGACCACTGAGCTATCTCCCAGGCTCCTGGAAAATAATTATTTGAAACAAATTCTTAAAAGCCTAGCAGTTCAAAGTTCAAGTTTTAAGAGGTTTTTTTTTTTTTTCTTCCCTGGTCTTTTTGAGACAAGGTCTTGTAGCACAGGCTTGCCTCACACAGCAATCCTCCTGCCTCAGCTTCCAGAGTGCTGGGATTATAGGTGTGTGTCATCAATACTGTATCATCCATTTATGATAAACTCATTCATTAGTAGTTTCTTTCCGTAGATTCCATGAATATTTTTAGATAATTACATCATCTGTAAGTAAAGATACTTTACTACTTTCACTCTGCAGGACTTTTCTTCTAATCCTCCTGCCCTGGCTAGACCTCCAGGAGAATGTCAAGTAGAGGTAGCAGCAACGTACGCATGTGCTTTGATCCCAACCCTCAGGAAGAGCATTCAGTCTGCAAATATTAAGTACAGTGTTGGGACCTTTTGCTGCTTTGTGTTGCAGAGAAGCCTATACTGCTGTGAGGTTTCATCTATTTCCAGTCTCCTGAGAATGTTGAAGACACTTTCTTTGGAGCTTTTTAACATATGACTTTTCACTATGGTGAATCACATTGACTTTAAAAAAAAAAAAAAAAAGAACAAAAATGGAAGAAAAAAAGAAAAGAAAAAAACATTACAAATGATACAGAATTTCCCTGAACAAAATAATAGGAATTCCACCATAGTTGTTATATTGCATAGTGTTGTCTTCAAATTAGTGCTTTTTTTTTCACTGTGCAGATCATTTATAAACAATTCTCACCAAACAGGGACACAAAGCCTCTCAGAAGAGAAACTGCTTCTTGGAGCCTCTTGGAGCCCACCTCACAGCCACACTCTGAACCACAGCGTGCTAAGGATACACTCCCATCCAAAGGACACCACAGCCTTTCTTGTCCTCTTCTAAGGGAACAGCTTCTTCGTGTTCTTCTGAAGTTTCTTCATCTAGCACAACTTTGGAAGATTCCATAGCTACCTGCAAGGCTTTTCCATCAGCTGTGAGGCCGTCACCTTCCATGGAGCCCAGGGTCTGGGGTTTGGAGGAAGCCTCTTCAATTTCGCTGATGGCCGAAGCTTCTCGCTGGCTTCTGGGTATCCCTTGGCCTTGTGTCTAGCCAGCTGCATCAAGATCTCTCCATCAGGTGAGGCATAAGTTTTAGAATACACCTGTGCCCGTCCACTACCATCTCATGATACCCATCTATTCACACAGATTTGACCACTCCCACAGAAAACGGCATTGGTAGGTTCGTACTTTAGAGCTTGTACATAGCAATAAATAGCCTGCTTAATAGTGTCTTGTTCCAGGGACATTTCTGCCAGTCACTGGGACTTCAATGGGCAGCAGTGAATGCCAACCTCAAGGATTTCTCCGTGTCACCTTGGTCCTCATATATCATGGCAAGCATAGAGAATGGCTCATAAGCCAGAGGAGCTTGTCGGATGATGTCCATGCACAGCTGGATGGCCTCCTCTTGCTCTCCCTGTGCAAACTTGGTGTTGGCTTTCGCCACGAGCCCCCTCAGCGCTTTGGGCAGGCTGCCTGGAGGCTTGTCCCCATCTGCAGTTTCTCCTTCACTGGCACCTGAGGTGGGATCCGGCCGCGCTGATTCTTGATGAGGAAGTCACTTCAGCGTCACCCAGCTGTGCCTCAGCTAAGACTTTGCCTTCTTCCCGAGGACGCATATTCTCCCATATCGTGCTATCTTCTCTGTGTGGCTCAACTCCTCAAAGGGTATCTTCCCTTCCAGGTAATTGGCAAGTTCGGGGCACGCGAGGAGCAGGAAGCAGCGCCAAGAGCAGGCTGAGCGCTCCCGGAGATGCCAGGCCCAGACCAGTTCTTTAGGTTACCCGATATAAGCTTGCAAAACTGGTTTTAAAACTTACAAATTAAAAAGAAAAACTTTAAGAATTAACTGTTCCTTTCAATACACCAACAGAAGCCAGCAGTATAATAATCTAAGCTATCCTGTATACAAATTCGTAAGCATATCTTTTCGCCTTCCTTTTGTCCTTTGAATCTTGGAATAAAATCTAATTATGATTTACTATCCTTTTTATAAATTTTTGATTTGCTGAATTTTTTTTTTTTAAAGGTATTTACTATAGGGTCTACAGGGTCTCCATACACAGACTGGACTCATAGTGATCCTCCTGTGTTCAGCCTCCCAAGTGCTGGGATTACAGGCACACACCACCATACCCAGGCCCAATCTCCTGTCTCAGCAACACCCTGGGGATCAAACCCTGGTCCCTAAGCAGGTGCTTTAATCAGCTGAGCTATCTGGCTGGCCCTTAATTTTTACATAGATGGATATAAAAGATATTGGTTTGTAGTTTTCTTCAAACACTCTTTTTTTTTTTAAATGGCTGGCTCAGCCTGCCCTGGGGGTGGGGCTGGCGCGGCATGTGGTGCTGGGGATTGAACCATGATCCCTGCGGTTGCCTAAGCAGAGGCTTTAGACCACTGAGCCATCTCACCAGCCCAAAGAGCAGTCTTTTTTTGGAATTGGGGATTGAACTCAGGCCCTTGTGCTTGCCAGGCAAGTGCTTATTCTAATGAGCTACCTCCCCAGCCCCTTTCAAATACTTTCATTTGTTATTGTTTTCTTCCTAGATTGATTGGGGGGTGTTGTGTTGTTATCCACAAAATTCAATTATCTTTTTCTTACCTGTAGAATTCATATGGTAATGTCACTTTTCTCATTCCTGAATTGGAAGTTAGTCTTTTTTCCTTATCAGTTTCTCTAAATGTTTATCAGTTTGCAAAAGCCAGTTCTATTACATTTTTTGTGTGTTTCATTTCTGTTCTGTGGTTTTTTCACTGGTTTGGTTTTATTACAATCTTTCTTCAGCTTGCTTTGATTTATTAGTTCCTTAGTTTCTTAAACTAGAAGCTAAGGACTAGGGATATAGCTCAGTAGCAGTGCTTGCCTGGCAACTATGAGGTCATGAGTTTGATTCACGTACCAAAAAAACAGAAGGGTGTTTTATAACAGAAGGGTGTTTAACATTTTTAAAATCAGTTTTGCGGGCCGGCGAGATGGTTCAGTGGTCTAAAGCGCCTGCTTAGGAGGGCTCAGGTGACTGCGGGACTGCAGTTCGATCCCCGGCACCACATGCTGCGCCAGCGCCACCACCAGGGCAGGCTGAGCCAGCCACAAAATGAATAAATAAAGAAACAAACAAACACAACAAGCAAACAAACAAATAAATAAAAAATTTAAAAAAAAAAAAAAATCAGTTTTGCATGTTTGTTATCTGGTGATCTGAATGACTAATTTGAAGACATTATGCAGTACAGCAACCATTGTCAAATTCCTATTGTTTTCTTTGGTAAAGTTTTATATTGATTCTAATGTGTTTCTATTTTGCATTCTCTTTAGGTAATAAAGTATAAAAATTTAAAAACCGGAAGCTGAGGTCACTGACCTGAGAGTTTTCTTCTTTCCTAATATAGTGTAATGCTGTACATTTCCCTCTAAGTCCTGATCTGGTTGCAACAGCACCAGCATCGCCCACACTTTGACAGAGTGGGTTCCGCTGTCTTCCTGCATGTTGCCAGTCAGATGCTGCCACATGGAAGTGCGTCACACTCGTAGGGCCTAGAATCACGTGGCATGTCACGTCATGCCAATCCTCATGGGAAAGCTCGAGGGTGCTCAGTCTATAGGAGAGGAGAGCCCGGGGTACAGTTTTGACAGGGATTTCCTTGGAAAGGGTGGAATAGTCCAGGATAAACTTGAGGGGTTCCCAGAAATCCCTGTTACTAATTTTTAAATCCACTGTGGTCAAAACGTAACTTGTATAACCTGAGTCATTTTGAACTTACTGGACTTGTTACATGACCAGAGACTGATCTTCTTCTTGGTAAATAATCTGTGTGTACTTGAAAAAAAAAATTATCATTCAGCTGCCACTGGGTGCAACGTTCCCTAACTGCCAACCAGGTCACTCTGGTTAACAATACTGTACAAAAGTCTTCAGTATCTTTACTGATTTTAGCCAACTTATTCTAGAAATCTACACAAAAAATTTCCTATAACTAATGAGCAAATTTAGTATGCTTGCAGAATACAGTATTCATACATGCAAACCACTTGTACATTTATATCCTAGAAACAAACACTTAAGAAATTTTGAGGAAAAAGGAACTTGTTACATGGTGGAAAAAAACAATGATGGTAAGATTAAAATTCAGACTTGGGCTTTTTCACAATGGGTTTGCCTTGAGAACACAGGTGTAGTGAAAACCACCACTAAATTAAAGCCAACATGGGAAAGGAAAAGACTCACATTAACATCATCGTCATCGGACACGTGGACTCTGGCAAGTCCACCCTACCGGCCACCTGATCTACAAATGCAGTGGCATCGACAAAAGAACCACTGAAAAATCTGAGGAGGCTGCTGAGGTGGGGAAGGGTTCCTTCAAGTATGCCTGGGTCTTGGACAAGCTGAAAGTCGAGCATGAGCGTGGCAGCAAGTATTACATGACCATCACTGATGCCCCTGGACACAGACTTCATCAGAAACATGGTTATAGGCACATCTCAGGCTGACTGTGCTGTCCTGATTGTTGCTGCTGGTGTTGGTGAATTTGAAGCTGGTATCTCCAAGAACGAGCAGACCCGTGAGCATGTCCTTCTGGTTTACACACTTAGTGTGAAACAACTAATTGTTAGCATTAACAAAATGGATTCCATGGAGCCACCCTACAGCCAGAAGAGATATGAGGAAATCGTTAAGGAAGTCAGCACCTGCTTAAGAAAATCGGCTACAACCCTGACACTGTAGCTTTTGTACCAATTTCTGGTTGGAATGGTGACAACATGCTGGAGCCAAGTGCTAACATGCCTTGGTTCAAAGCTTGGAAGGTCACCCATAAAGATGGCAATGCCAACAGAACCACACTGCTTGAAGTTTTGGATTGCATCCTTCCACCCACTCACCCAACTGACAAACCTTGCGGCTGCCTCTCCAGGATGTCTACAAAATTGGTGGCATTGGCACTGTCCCTGTGGGACGAGTGGAGACTGGTGTTCCTAAACTTGGCATGGTGGTCACCTTTGCTCCAGTCAACATCACAACCAAAGTCAAGTCTGTTGAAATGCGCCATGAAGCTTCAAGTGAAGCTCTTCATGGTGACAATGTGGGCTTCAACATCAACATGTCTGTCAAAGGTGTCCACCACAGCAATGTTGCCAGTGACAGCAAAAATGACCCACGAATGGAAGCAGCTGGTTTCACTGCTCAGGTAATTATCCTAAACCAGCCTGGCCAGATCAGTGCTGGCTATGCCCCTGTCCTGGATTGTCACATAGCTCACATTGCTTGAAAGTTTGCTGAGCTAAAAGAAAAGACTGATCGCCTATCTGGTAAGAAGCTGGAAGATGGGCCCAAGTTTTTGAAATCTGGTGATGCCTCCATTGTTGACATGGTTCCAGGCGAGCCCACGTGTGTCAAGAGCTTCTCTGACTACCCACCTCTGGGTCGTTTCGCTGTTCGCGATATGAGACCGACAGTTGCTGTGGGTGTCATCAAAGCTGTGGACAACAAGGCTGCTGGAGCTGACAAGGTCACCAAGTCTGCCCAGAAAGCTCAGACGGCTGAATGAGTATTACCCCTGACACCTGACACCCCAGCCTTAATCAGTGGTGGAAGACCGGGCTCAGAACTGTTTCTCCCAAGTGGCCATTTGAGTTTGATAATGAAGACTGGTTAATGATGACAATGCATCACAAAACCCTCAGAAGGAGAATGTTTTGTGGACCACTGTGTGTGTGTGTGTGTGTGTGTGTGTGTGTCTGTGTATGTGTGTGTGTGTATGGCAGTTAAGTTATTAGTTTTTAAAATTAATATTTTAATGGAAACAACTTGACCAAAAATCTGTCACAGAATTTTGAGATCCATTAAAACAAAGTTTAATGAAGAAAAAAAAAGAATTCAGACTTGGACTTTCCTTGGAAGGATTACAGCGAGGCTGGGCCAAAGATCATCAGTCATGATCTTTGATCATCAAAGATCATCAGAAAGAAGAGAATCTTGACAAGCGTGCCGTGATCTATTTCTACAACAAAGGACGCTCCCGCTTTTGATTTGCTTGTTGTGCTGCTGTGGCTGGAACCCAGGGCCCTGCATGAGCTAGGCTAACGTCCTCCTGCAGAGCCGCGCGCCAGCCCACACAGCCCTGTGAAGATCACAGGCTCAACTAAAATAAAACACTGGCAGGCAGGAAAGCACAGAGCACAGGGCAGGAAGTGTGAAAACAAATGATGTACGCATTATTTGGTCACCTCACATACAAGGTGTGACAGGTGAGACTGAAAATAATGGCACAGTCCAGTCTGAACACCTGCGTGCCAGCCCATCAGGGACACAACAGGCACATTCGCAGGGCTGAGGGCCTCCAGATGGCCCTGGGTCCAGCTATTTAGAGCCATCTCCCTGGTCCTCTCTCACTGCTCCTGGGGTTGGCACCTACTGCTGATCAGACTGCAAACCCATCCTTAGAGGTCAGCTCAGGAACAGGAATGTGGGTTTGCTTAAAACCCCAACAACTGGGGTGGGCCTGTGGCTCCCTCCCAGAGGGACAGCCTTAGTCTTTTGGTGCCCACTGCGCAGAAATAGGCTGCTGAGCTGGTGGCCGGGGACCCCATGGATGCTGCAGCCCTCTCGGCACAGGCCTGTGCATGTGTGGGCAGCAGCAGCATCCACTGGGACAAGCCTCCTCAGAGCCCCCATGTGCACCTGTGCACGCCTGCCTCCCACTGAGCAACACTTGTCTGCGTTGTGCAAAACACCTTTTCTTTTACAGAGGAACAAGAGAAACACTTTTGAAGATAAAGGAACTATTAGAAGACTGACCCAGCCTCCCAGCAATATCTAAACCTTATTTGGCAGGAGAAATATGAGACGGTCCTCTCAGAGATGAACCACTGGAGCTGGGTGCAGAGGCTTTCTGAGGAGGTGATGGCTTCAAGCGACCTGTAGGGCTTGTGTGTTGGGGATCAGCCTGCAGGGAACAGGAAAAGAAAGAAGCTGGGGGGCCAAAGCGCCACTCTGAGTCCCCCAGAAGGAGCTGTGAGCAGGAGCTGGGGCCTGGATCACTGCATGCTCCTCTCCCTCTGGAGCTCCCCAGGCTGTTCCCCCAAGCTTTCCTCCCCTGGCTCCAGGGCCCACTACAAAGCAGAGCTTGAGGAGCTGGTCAGACACAGCCCGCACCCACACCAGGCATAAAACCACTGTGTACTGCAGGGTGGCAAAGTGTTTCACTTTTTGTTTATTCAGTAGAACACAAAGACAAATGTACCTTAAATGGTACATATTTTTGTATACAAGGATGACCTATTTTCTAAAGAGTCTGAAAATCCAAAAAATAGTCTCTTAGTTTTTGAAACCCTGGGTGCTCCACAAAGGTTCAGCCCAACCTCTGATGAGTCTTGTTCAACACAGTCAAGTCATGTGTTTAGACCAGCGGGGCGCGGCTGCAGGAAGCACAGAGGTGTGGAAGCGACGCCCCCAGCGCCAGCGCCCGTCCTGGCTCCTCGGCTGTGCTCAGGACCCAGGCATCACTTCCTGAAGCGCTTGAAGAGCGGGTGCACGTGCTTGGTGGAAGGCTTGCTCCTGGACGAGTGGTACTCCATGTACACAGTGTCATCCGCCCCGGACATGGAGCTCATGGTGCCAAAGCGCCGGGACACCTGCAGGAGGGAGCAACCAGCTCTCAGTGCCAAGGGGGAAAGACTACACTTATAAAACACAGACTAAAAATCAATGCATCTTGTTACTTTTAAGCAACATTTCCTAACACTACATCTTAGGCATTATTCTAAACATTTTAGATGATCACCTCCTCTAACCCTTATAACTGTAATCCTTGTCAACTTTCCCAAGAGGGAACCAAGGCACAAAGAGATGAAAACAATCAACCAAGACTACACAGCTCCTAGGAAATAGGACTTGAACACAGGCAGTTAGGCTTGAGACTCAGTCTGTCCATCCGTCCCTCCGTCTGTCTACCTTTCTGAGACAAGGTTGCACTATGCAGTTAGTTCAGCCTGGCCTTGAACTCCCCATGCAGCCCAGGGTGGTCTCAGGCGCATACCAATCTTCCTGCCTTAGGCTCCCAGGGCTGGGATTATGGTCACGGACCACCATGCCCAGGATTAAGACTCAAAGAGTTCTTAACCAGAACAGTACACAGTCTTTTTAGTGACAATTTCTGAACAGTTCTTTGACAGGACACAAGTCCCTTAAAATTCCTGAGATACCACATCATACACTCAGAACCAAGGGGAAAGCTAGGGAGCCGGGGGCCACACTGGGCACGGGGCTAAGCGGGGCATGGTACAGGGCAACTATAGTCCCAGGTACTCCAAGATAGAGAAGGGAGGATCCCTTTAGCCCTGGAGTTCAAGGCCAGCGGGGGCAACACAACAAGACCAAACTCAAAAAATTAAAAAATCAAGTCCTGGGCTTGACTCCTGGCTCTGCTTCTTACTGGGAGACCCTGGGCAAACACTAGATGTCTGCCTCGATGAGTGTATCTGTAAAATGGGGATACCTACATCAGTGCTGACATAGTATGGAAAGAAGCAAGCGGGGTCACGCTTGCTGCACGCCCGACAGAACGCAACCACCACCAGATTACAGCGTAAACACACAGGGCGCTGGTGCCACGCCTGCTGGACAGCACGTGAGGGCCAGTGGCTGCAGGGAGCTTCCCTGGGCTTCTGTGCAGACCACTTCCGGATGGCAAGAAGGACTGAGGCTGGAAGGGCTGCATCTGCCCAGGCGACAGCCATTTCCTTCTTGTCTGTGGAAGCCACTGCTGATCTTTTGGGTTTGCTACCAACTATATTAAAAAATACACAACTAAACCACCCTTCTCTCTTTGAAGGACCTGGTCAGTGCTCTGTAACGACGCTCCTTCAAGGGCCGATGAGATCGCTCAGTGGACTAAGAGCCTGTTCAGGCAAGCACAGGATCTGGCACTTGATCCCTGGCACCACGTGCCCTGCCAACACCACCCTCGGCACGCTGAGCTGCCTACTAGGATGGGGCGTGGTGGTGCATGCCTGTAATCCCAGCACTGAGGAGGCTGAAAACAGGAGGGTCACTACCAGGCTGAGCTACACAGTGAGACCTTGTACCGAATACATTTTTTAAAAAAAGATGCTTCTCTATTATACACACTCCATTTGCCTGGAACACAGCAGGCACTCAGTAAGTATAAATGAAAGGTGAAGTATTAGGAAGGAACTACAGCTTTCAAGATAGATATTTAAGCTACCATTTGAGTTAATCCTCAGGCCCAGCTCACAGGCTGGAAGGTTTAGCTTTATCACTGAGGGAAGAAAATTCCCTCAGCTCCCTCAGAGGGGACTACCACCTGCCAGGCCCAGCGACAGCAGCTGCGGGTCTGTCACGCACAGCTGCGCCAGCAGCCTGCTGGGGGAACTATTGATCACGTGTTTGCCTATCTGGGCTTCAACATCAAGACTCACACATCCTCACTCCAGATTGTGGTACAGACTAAAACACGCACAGAAGGAGCAGGAAAAGGCTGAAGATGTAGCTCAGTGGTAGAGTACTTGCCCAGCATACAGAAGGCCCTGAGTTCAAACCCCAGTACCACAAGGGAGGTGGGGGAAGGGGGGGGGACAGAGATACACTATCCCTGAGATAGCACATAATATGCTGAATAAATGAAAAAGGTTACTGGGGGTTGTTCCTATTTATTTTCTTCACATCTTTGTTTTTGAAGCCCCCCCCCCCCCAGCTCACACGTATGCAGGGCTGCACGCGCACATGTGGCAGCTCACGTGGTCTTGCAGGGTTACAGATACCTGCAGCCTCCCTTGCTTCTCACCTGGCTCGATCTGGAGCCAAATTCTCCCGCTACCACCTCTTCCTCTGCGTCCAGGTCAGTGGCTGCCAGAACTTTCTGCAGCAGCTGCTGTTGCTCCTCCTTTGTGGAAAACGCCAAATCTTCTTCCTCCATGCCAGCAAGCTTGGTGATTACCTGCAAACCCAACACCAGCTTTGTCTCCATTCTCTCCCCTCAGCCTGGCTCCTCCCAGGGCTATTCATCCTGCTCACTTCTCTCTCAGCCAGCCACGTGGCCAACAAGGCAGCGTCCTCCCTGGCATTCCGGGACCGGCTCCAAGAGCGGCCTGTGACAGGGACCAGCCTAGTGAAAGAGGGGATCTGGAGGGATCTGCTCCCTGTACACAGCATTTAATGGTCCTGCTCAGAAGACCAACAGGAACCTCAGTGACCGGCAAATACTTCATGTGGTTTTCCCGTCCTGCCCTACATAAGGGCAGAGAGACAGAAGCGGTGCCCTCTGACAAGGACCCCTCACCACACTGCACTTGGACCCTGCACTTCCAATGGCAGCACACACAGGACAGCAGGCCGTCCAGGGTTAACAGCCAGAGCTTCTCTAAAGGAGCAGAGACGGCTGCTGGCTTTTCACGTCTACAGCAATCACTTACTGTAAGCCCTGCCTACCCTACATAAGGCCATCCCACTCCAATTCTTCTCGTGATTTTAACTGAAACAAAGTGTCAGGGATACGGCTTTAACTGAGTCCTTCACGTGGTCACACACCCAGAGTGCAGACAACAGGACCTGCCCACTAGGCTCCACCACTCCAGGTCCACCCTTGGGACTTCCTGCGTACTTGGAGCAAGGGCAGCTGGCTGACACGGATGTGCCTCTCCCTGGGATGGCCTGCTAAAGAGTTCAGAGCGCTGCGTCACTTTCTGTTACCCTGTGGTGCTGCCATCAGGAGACTCAGGCAGAAGGATAACAAGTCACAATGCAAGGCCGCTAGAATTCAAGCATCCCGTCCTCCAGTCTAGCCTGGGGAGACTGACAAGTGTCGCTGCCTCTAATTAGAAGGATAGAGGTCAGACAACCTGGGCCTCTGCCGCAGGCTACTAATGGAGCACCTAAAGAGACATCACGAGGACCACAGACACAGCTCAGGCGGTGCACAAGAAGCCTGAGTTCCAGCTCGAGCACAAACTCACAAACACACGCACATGTGTGCACGCACACACACACACATGAAGCACCTGAACAGGTGGCCTCTGGACAATCGAAAGCCTGGGAGACAGATGCTCTAGCAACATCCTTTCAGTGGAGCACAGGGGAATTTTCTGCCCACAAATGAAGTCCTGTGGGACACTAAGTCTTGTCATAATCATCACAGTTACGTCAATAGAAAAGTGGCCTCCAAAGACAGCAGGAGGGGAAAGGAATGTAAACAGAATGAAGACCATTCATGAATGAAGGTGTGTCATGTGTGAAGATATGTCATGTGCGAACGCACGTCATGCAAAGGTGTGTCATGTGTGAAGGTGCATCATGCACAAAGGCGTGTCATGTGCGAAGGTGCATCATGTTGTGAAAGTATGTCATATGTAAAGGTGTCATATGTGAAGGTATGTCATGTGCTAAGGTGCGTCATGTGTGAAGGTGCATCATGTGCAAAGGCACATCACGTGTGAAAGTGTGGCATGTGTGAAGGCGCATCATGTGTGAAGGTGTCACGTGTGAAGGCACATAATATGTGAAGGCACACAATATGTGAAGGTATGTTATGTCTGGAGGCATGTCATGTGTGAAGGTACGTCATGTGTGAAGCACATCAAATGTGAAGGCGTGTCATGTGGGAAGGTGTGTCACATGTGAAGCACGTCACATGTGAAGGCACATCACGTGTGAAGGTATGTCACGTGTGAAGGCACGTGTTATGGTTTATGTCTAGTTGTCCCACCAAAGCCTCATGTAATCATGGGGCGGGGACTTCTAGAGTTTGAGACTTGAGTCATGATCCACTGGGATTATGTGTTTTAGTACTGATGGGACTATGGGTCTGAGTACTGCTGGGATTACCTGACTCTTGATCCACTGGGATTATGTGTTTTAGTACTAATGGGGTTATCGGTCTGAGTACGGCTGGGATTATTGGTGTGGCCTAAGGTGGACAGGCTAAGGCAGAGAGCCTGAATGTAATATAAAGAGAGACAGAGAGACAGACGTTGGCTGTTGCTCTCTGAGCCCTGGTTGGTCAGTTGCCTCTGTCACGATTGTTGCTGTTCCGCTGCCATGAACTGCTGCTCTCTACCCTATGCCTCTCTGCCTTGGAGCCAGCTGAATATGGACTGAAATCTCCAGTAACTGTAAGCTGAATACACCTTTCCTTCCTTCATTTTGGGTGTTGGGTATTTGTTCCAGCAATGAGTAAAAAGTAACTAAGACAGCACGTCATATGTGAAGGTAGGTTACGTGTATAGGAGTGTCATGCACCCGAGCCAGTCTCTGATGAATGTCACCACTACATATTTTAAGCACACACTAATACAAATTTTAAAAAGTAAATACCTTAGACAGTGAGTACTGGATAAGCTTCAGAGCCCCTAAGCCACAGAGCCCTGGTGTGCAACAGTGAACAACTGGCGTGTGGGCTGCACACCATGCACGCCCCAGGAGTGGAACCCTGAGGGCTCAGAGCTGCAGCGCTGGCCAGGGGCCCTTGGCACCTCAGCCCCACCAGGCCCACACCCTACTCATCAACAATTAGCAAGGTTCCTAGCAACTCACGCAGAGACAAAGGAGTCCAAGGCGAGGCTTGCCCCACAGTGATGCCCACGTCTCTTGCAGGGCAGTACTGAAAAGTCACATGGAGACCTACCTTGAAGCTGTAACCCTGATCAACCAAGAATCTCTGTCGCTTGGTGGAATAAGCCATCTCCTGTGTATCCTGAGACACCAGCGAGTAGAAGAAGGCATTGTACTCCTCTGCAACCATGCCTGTGGGAGAAGCCATGGAAAAGGATGGCATTAGCCATGAGAGGAAGGCAGGAGTCTTGGGTCTCAGGCTCAGAAGCCACACTGGAGCCGGCAGGCACGTGATCACCCTGACTTTCAATAGAGACTTCAGTGCTTCCAAGGATAGGAATCAAAGATGCCACACACAGAACCAGAAAAATACAATCTGCAAAGCACGCTTGACAAGGGACTGGTATCCAGAACACACCACCAACTACTGCAACCAACAAGACAACCAATTATAAATTGGGCGAAGGATCTGAATAGGTATTTCTCCGATGACAGTAAATAAATGGCCAGGAACACAAGAACCATTGAACATCAGCACCATTAGGGTCACCAAGGAAACCCAAACCAAAACCACAAAGAGCTATCAGCTGGCTTCCACCGAATGTTAGAATCAAAGACATAATCACAACTACTATCAAGTTGTGAGAGAAACTACAACTCTCATATCCTACTAGTAAAAGAGTAAACATAAGAGCCATTACGATATGCTCCAGCAATTCCACTCCTGGGTACCTATCCAAAAGAACTGAAAACATCCACACAAAAGTCTACATG
This sequence comes from Capromys pilorides, assembly GCA_004027915.1. Taxonomy (NCBI): domain Eukaryota; kingdom Metazoa; phylum Chordata; class Mammalia; order Rodentia; family Capromyidae; genus Capromys; species Capromys pilorides. The sequence goes on from PVKN010001552.1 coordinate 17,725, forward strand.
AATATCATAGCAACATTATCCCAAGAGCTAAAAAAAGGCGGAAACTCAAATGTTCGTCAACAGAAGAATGGACACATAAAATATAACATGTTCATAAAAGGGATTATCTGGCAATGAAAACTAGAATGAAGTATTGATACACATGGCTAATCCTTTTAAAAGCATTATACTAAATAAAATAAGAGTCACAGAACATGGCTTCATTTCCATGAATTGTCCATAGTAGTCACTGATATAAACCACTAGCCCCAGTACAAACTTCTAAATTACTGTGGTGGTCATCTAACCTGGCTAAATCTCTTAAAATAACAGCTTATCTTCCCAATGACCACTTCCTTCTCCCCCTCTCCAGCCCTTGTTACAGTTTCCTCTCACACCTTTCCCACATACACAGAAGAGACCCCAATCAGCTCCTTAAATGTAACTAACACTGCCCCTTAAACTCCACCCCTAACAAAAGTCCATAAAAGTCTCAGCCTTCTTTGTCTACGGTCAGAGGATTTTCCCACCTGCCTTTTATCCTGTCTTTAGGGTTAATAAAGGCTTCTTTGATCTTTCCTATCTCTTTACAGCACTGTTGAAAAAGCTCTCAGGCACAGAGAAACAAAAGTAGTTTGGTGATTAGGAGCAGAGGGCAACGTGGCTTGGGCATGGTGGTACACACAAGTGAGTCCAGCATCTGGAAGGCTGAGGCAGGAGACTGTAGTTCAAGGCCTGCATATTGAAAACCTGTCTCAGACCAAAAACTGCAAGGGGGGGCGGGGGGAGGTAGCAATAACGCATGACTGCTAACATCAGGCTGGCCTACTAGGTGAGTTTAAGGTCAGCCAGGAACCACATGAAACCTGATCTCAAAAAGACAGAGAGAGAGAGAAAAGCAAGCAATCACTAAGTATATACTTTACAAAGATTACAGACATTCAAACTCTTGCTTTTAAAAACAAGTAAGACAGCTCAGAGAGAAAACCTCTGTAACAGGGAAATTGCAGAAAATATTTCAGGCTGAAAACCTGATCCTTCAGGAAAATTCACACATTTCTGCTTTTCAGTTTAAACGTCAGCAGGTTAAGTACCAAAACTGATCTAGAGTCCAAACTTGGTCTTACAGGAGCTCAAAGACAGCACTGGGACTACAGGCATGCACCACACACCGGGTGTTGGTGGTGGCTCTGCAGGCCCGGGGCAGGGCCAGCATGGCATGTGGCACCAGAGATCAAATCCAGGTCCTTGCGCTTGCCAGGCAGGGTCTTAAGACTGCTGAGCTATCTCCCTGGCCAAGAAAATATAATTCTAATTAAAGTCAAATGCATCTTTAAACTAGCTTTGCTTTTTCACCTGGTAAAGAGAACAGAGTGAGTAATGTTACTTTTGTATTTGCTAGTAGGGTACATTTCTTGTTAACTTATGAAATTTAAGCTATCTAGCAGCCTCCTGTGTTCTATATTATATAAGCTCTTTTTTTTTTTTTTTTTTTTTTTTGAGATAGAACCTTAAGTTAGCTGTTGCCAAGACAAAAATACCTGACATAAGCGGGGAAAGTTTTACTAAGCTCACACTTTAGAAGGTTTCAATCCACAATCAGCAGGCTCCGACCCTGGGGCTCATGGCAGAGAACAGTTCATGGCAGTGGAAGAGCAAAAGCAGCAAGCGAGAAGGGCGAGTGACAGACCTCTTCCTGTCCCCTATACTGTATGCAGGCTCCCTGCCCCAGGGTGGGTTTGGCACTCACAGCCTGACCCCAGCACTGGACCACGGATCGATCGTAAGCAGTAGGTTCAGTTGAGGCCTCAGGGAAGGGCAACCAGACAAACCACAAGGCCTCACTATATAGTGTAAGCTGGCCTCAAACTTACGGCGATCCTCCTGCCTCAGCCTCCCAGGTGCTGGGATTACAGGAATGTGCCACCATGGCTAACTATAAACTCTCTCTCATAAAAGTCCTGCAGGACAAGAACCTCACTCTGGATATAACCAAGGCCTAGGAGACAGGTAACTTACCCACGCCAAGTCTGGTGCGCAAGTCCACGCTACTTTGTCAGCCCTGTCCCCATGTTAACTATACCCAATGAGTTACCACTCCAACAGACCTAAGTAAGGTATCCTGCTAACCTTGCTCAAACATCCTAGCAGTCCTGGTGTAACAACCAAACATTGAGAGGGCAGGCCCACATCCTTGCCACAGGCGTGTGTGGCCATGCAGCAGGTGTGACCGCCTCTCTGCGGCATGGCGGGTACTGCTGTGCCCCACGGTGGGGGCTGGGGTCCCCCTACCAAGCAGTCTGCACAGCCTCCATCAGAGCCCAGGCAGCAGGATCTCTGCCCTCCCTCCATGATCCTGCCATCTCTGTTGCCCTGCCCTGTCTCCCCGAGTAAGCACTGTGGTTCCAACTGCCTAGCCCTCAACACCGTGTCAATTCCAGGCCACTGCCCAGGAAAAAAAAACAACAACACATATTCACCCCCACAGCCCTAAAATTCCCAAAGGCCAGGGCTCTCGGTGCCTGCTCTGGGCCACTCCCCTGAGGCTCTCCCCAGTTCCAGATCAGCACTGCTCTCGGGACACCACTCTGCCTCGGTGCCTGGCCGGCCCACCTGAAACAGAAGGAAGACTACCTTTTTTGGCTCTGAGCACCCGGCCCAGCCTCTGCGCCTCCTGCCGCCTGGAGCCACCATGAGAGGAAATCTGAATGAGGACGTTGGCTTCAGGGAGGTCAAAGGATGTGTCACCTACCTATAAGAAAAAAAAAAAAAAAAATAACTGGCCCAGAATTCAACAAGATGGATTTTTGTTTATTTACCTTTGCAGCACTCGGGGGTGGAAGCCAGGGCCTCGTCGTGCTAAGCGCAGTCTACCACGGAGCTCCCTGCCTAGCCCTGGCCTAAATTTAACTCAGCTCTGCATAAGTTAGAAAGACCCTTCTCCTCATGCCAAGGCCTTTCTGCAGCAGGCAGGGAGGAGCAGTGACGTCAGACAGGCTTCTTCCGACCCAAAGTGAGCCCAAAACCCTGAATCGCACCGCCGCCGACTGACTCTGCAAGGCTCTAGTGCCGCCGTCACTTTTTGTCTGGTCTCTGAAAGCAACACACACACACACACACACACACACACACACACGCCCCATACTCTTATCCCATGACCAGTGAGGCCAGCAGCAGTACATGCAGGACAGTGTGACCTGGGCCACCACCCCACATGGAGTTCTGATGGCTGGGTCTCTCCAGCATGGGGGATGCAGCTGCATTACCTGACAGGGAGACCTTACTTCTGGCCCTCAGGGGTGCCCTCACCTGACTTCTGAACATCAGGTCACAGCTCTAGGGCAAGGGAAAGCCACTCCCCAGTTGGGCCTGCCTCTACAAGGGAGCCTGGGGCCAGGACAGGGGCAGCCGGCACCAACTGAGGGCTGAATCTGAGTTCCCACTTCCCACTGCCCATAGGAATCAGCCGCACCCCTGGCCCTAAGCAACACCCCCAACTCACTGTCCTGGCGCCCACACACCTCACCCACACCCGTGTGCCACACAAACCTTGGATATGAAGATGGTGTTGATTTTGGGGTTGTGCTTGAAATTTTGGAGAATTTGCATCCTTTCTCCTTGGGAGGTAGGCCCATAGATGTAGGGTCTAGAGAAGAAGCACAGAAAGACATAGCACAGATCACACCTCAGCTGCCCTGAAAGCTTACGCAAGGGGAAAAGGAGCCCGAGCTTTCTTTCACTCAACTCCATGTCAGGCTGCACAGCAGAACTGACCGCAGCTCGACCTACCTGCACCCCAATACCCCTCACGCTAGGTCCAGACTCGCCACTCTTAGGATTCCCTCCTTTTTTTCCACTGAACTTCTCCAGCTTGAACATCTGTCCTCTAGGCAAAGAGTTTATACTAAGGAGGATCCTCACTTTCCTGAAACCCAAGTAGATGCTGCAAAGAAAACATTCTTGGGGCTGGGAGATAGCTCAGCAGCATGAGCACTTGCCTGACAAGCACAAACAAAGTGCTGAGTTTGATCCCTGGCACAAAAAAAAAAAAAAATTCTTAGGTCCAAGCCATTCCATCAGAAAGTTAAGAAGCAAGGCCTAGGATCCACACAAATCATTTCAGAAGGAAATAAATAAAGTACCTTCTATATTTAATGGGCAAGTACCAAAAAAAAGGTTAAAAACAAAAAGTTGCAAGTATCATTCCCCCACACGCAGTTGGCTGCCCTTCCTGGGTCAGGCTGGCTCAGCACAGGCAGCGCCAGGTAGGTCGCCATCCCCCAGAGCAGATGTGCAGGAAGTTCAGCCAGGAGCGAGCTGTGGGTGTTTCCCTGGGAGAGCTGCACGGAGCACCGCAGGGAGCGGGAGGGAAGGCGGCTGCAAACATGACAGGAAGGACAGGCACCATCTCGCTGCCTCACTGAAATCCATACTAGTGTGACAGCGAAGGACTAACAGGACACAGCCTCATCATGAGAACAGAAGTAGCAGATGAGAGTAACAGGTAACATCTTGGATGGTGAAGAGCAGGACGCAGGCACAGTGACTAAGCTCACATACAGAAAGCAGCAGCCTGAAGTGGCGGGAAGGACAGTACAGAACATCTTTCCAAGTCACTGCCGTGTTTCTATGTAAGACACAGAAGGCTTGACAGCGAGAGCCCAGGTGCACTGGAAGGGGCAGGGTGGCGGGCAGGCGGCAGGAGTGGGGGTGCACGAAGAGCAGGCCCTACCAGCGGGCCTGGGCCTCTGCGCCTGGAGGAGGCTGATACCAGCAGAGCAGGGCCAGGAGACAGAGCGCAGCACGGCACAGCACGACAGGAGTGTACACTCAGGGCTGCGCTTCACAAGCCTTCTCCCTCCCTCCCTCCCTCCGTCTCTCCGTCTCTCCCACATGCTGGTGCCCAGGAGAACAGAGAAGACCTAGGCATGCAGGACCTGGCAGCTTCTCCTTGGCACAAACTACCAAGTGCTAGTCACTCGAAAGCAAAGGGCACAGTGGGCAAGCCCACTCAGCAGCACAGAAGAGCCCACCGGCTTCTTAGGGACCAAATTTCCAAAGTGCAGTTTCAAAGCTGGGCCCGGTGGCAGCCACCTCTAAACCCAGAGGAGGCAAGGCAAGAGGACTGCAAGTTCCAGCCCATCCTGGGCAACCTTGTGACTTAGCAAGACTTTGTTTCAAAATAAAAATAAAAAGGGCTGGAGATGTAGCTCAGGGCTCAGCATGCGAAGCTTTCTTCAGATCCCTACACTTTCTTTTCTTCAAGTGTTTTTGGTGTCATTGTTTTTAATCCCTGCCTTTAACGTCCTTCTGAGTTTTGGTAATCCCCAGGTTCAGTGCAAAGGCCCTGCTTGTGCTAAAAAAAAAAAAAAAGAAAAACAGAAGAAAGGAAAAAGGGGTGGCGGTCACTTTCTACTTGCTCCTGTCCACACCTACAAAAGCACTCAGGTCTGCCCCTGCCCAGGATCTTGCACTCTGCAGCCCACACGGCACCGGAAGCCCGCACGGGAAAGGCACAGCCTCCTCCTGCTTCCTCTGCAGGCTGCTGACCACTGCGGGCTTTAACAGCGGGCTGGGGCTGTACACTAGGGAGGACGCTGGGGGAGAGGCCCCTGAGCCTCCTGTCGGGGTGCTGAGCCACAGTGGGACACTAGTCCGGCTCATCTGGCCTTCCTAGCCCACGGGCCAACCTGCTCAGAGCCCACTCTGCCTTCATGCTCATTCAGCCTGAAAGCTCAGATGCCTGCTTCCAGCGCCTCTGGAGCCCAGACCTGACATCACACACCCCCAGCTCGGCTCACCCTCCACTCTCCGGGCTCATGTAATCAGCCTCCCCTGTTTCTCAGTCTTGCCTGGTTCCTGGGAACAGACACTCAAGACCCAGAAGCTTAGATTCTGAGAAGCTCCTGAGCACTTCAAGAAAGAAACAGGCACCTTCTTCCTTCTCAGTGGAGAGGCTAACTGGCCTGTAGCAACTTTAAATGCTCAATTCTTACTTGTTCAGCCGAATAGCATATTCCTTTAAGGCAAAAACGTTGTCAGCAAAGACAATAATCTTATCATTCCTCCTTTCGTGAAACTTGATCAGAAACTGGCAAGCTCGGAACTTATTAGGGTTCATGGTGTACAGCAAGATTCGTTTCTTCGTTTTGATTGCCACGTACTCCCGGTAGAACTCAGGTGACATTGGGCACCAAACCTGGGAGGCAGTAAGAATCGAGTCATCCGCAAGTTTAAACATCAAATACTTACAAACTTTGGAAGCCCATGCACTTAGCAGAATTAGCTTTAAAATAACAACACCAATGGTATAAGAATCATTTCTTACTACAGTGACCCCTTTATCTGTGGTTTCAATTACCCAGTCAACAGTGGCTTGAAAATATTAAAAGTTCCAGAAATAAAACTCACACATTTTAACTGTACCTGTTCTCAGTAGCATCATAAAATCTCAGGAGAAGCCATGTGACTCTGCCCAGGACGTGAACCACCGCTTTGTTCACCCTGTACCACAACCTGCCTGCTAAGCATCTAGGAGCCATCGCAGATCTAAAATCAGCTGTCCAAGTGCCACAGTAAGCCTGTTCAATCATGCTCCCCAGGCACCAGAGCAGCGATATACCAAATTTGGATACACCAAAGAGAAGTTCTAAAGCACTCCCTTTAAGTGAAAAGGTGCAAGTTCTCAACCTAACAGAAAAGAATAAAAATTGCAAGCTAAGGTTGCTACAATCTATGGTAAACACAAACCTCCAATCCACAAACATGAAGGAAAGTAGTTCACGCTCGTTTTTCTGTCCTACTTCACACTGCAAGAAGCACTACCATAATGCAAAAGTGCTTAGCTAAAACGAAAAAGGCACTGATTACAGGACTTGGTTCCACATGAGATTACTGGCACCCACTGCGAGTCTTCAGACAAATCACTGCAGTTAAGAGTAAACTATAGGGGGCCGGCGAGATGGTTCAGTGGTCTAAGGCGCCTGCTTGGGAGGGCTCAGGCAACTGCGGGGACTGCAGTTCGATCCCCGGCACCACATGCTGCACCAGCGCCACCACCAGGGCAGGCTGAGCCAGCCACAAAATGAATAAATAAAGAAACAAACAAACACAACAAGCAAACAAATAAATAAATAAAATTAAAAAAAAAAAAAAAAAGTAAACTATAAATATACACATGCACACCTGTTCGTCTTTATTTGTAGGCAGTCAACTGCTGTGTTGACCTTCCCTGTATGAAGCCAGCACATCTTAACTGCCTTTAGCAGTCCCTGCTCCTTGCCTCCCTCCATCACTTGATGTCCTTCCCACTTGAGAAAGTCTCCCTGCTGGCTGTGACTGTATCTTTTATCTTGCTCTTCTTTATTTGTAAGTGGAGTCTCATAATGACAACGTACCACTGGATGGAAGAAATTAAAAATAGGCATGCTCCCCAATCACATAGCTGATGGCCATGACGGCCATATCACTGCCCTACAGGCAGCAGGGAGGAGCATCGCCCACCAGCCACCACTATAGGAAACAACGCAGGCCACTACTGCATGGTGTACCAAGGGCCACGTTACCAAAGACCAACCAAATTGTCTACCTCAACCTTCTAGCTGTAACTGAGTATTTTCTTCAGTTTACTACCAATCACAGGAAATAAGACTTCTGTACACATTAAAATCCCTCTAGTCCTGAAGGAGCAGAGCAGTGCACAAATGACGGCACTGGGACAGACCCGCCTGCCCAGATGAGTCTCGGCGCACAGTGACCAACTGCTCCTTGCCAGGGCCTCCTCTTCCACAGAGCTGACAGGGGAGAGGTGACACTGGGGGGACACAGTGAGCACTGTGGACAGTGTGGGCAGCTAGGAAGATTGTTCAAAGCCATCAGTAATCATCCACCCCACTCTGCTCAGCACTAGGGAGGCTGAGATATGAGGATGACTAAGAGTCGGAGCTGCATAGCAAGACCCTGTACCAAATAAATCAATAAATCAATAAATCCCCTGTCCCCTCCATTATTCACTGCATAGACTTGCTTACAAATGCAAAATGTTGGGTTTTAATGGTCTTTTTATTTTGTTCTTAATAAGGATTGTATCCAAAGGCTGTGTACCACTCGGCTACATCCCCAGCCCTTTTCACTTTTTATTTCAAGACAGGGTGTCACTAAGTCACCCAGGATGGCCTCAAACTTGAGGCAATCCTCCTGCCTCAACTTACCAAAGTAGCTGGGAGTGCACCTGCCACCACACCCAGATTAACTGCAAAATATTGGTCACCTAAAATGCACACTCAAAAGGAGCAACTGGAAAGCATGGACCTGCCACACAGGAGCACCCGCCCGCCCCACCCCCCACCCCCATGCTCTAAAGTTTGCTGAGGAAGCTGGGTGTGATGGCACTAACTTTCTTCTTTTTTTTCCTTTTTGTCTTTTTGAGACAGGGTCTCGCTATGCAGTTCATGCTGGCCTGGAGCTCACTTCTGTACCCAGGCTGGTCTTGAACTTGCACTGATCCTCCTGCCTCAGCCTCCCAAGTGCTGGGATTACAGGCGTGTGCCACCACACCCGGCCTGGTACTGACTTATTTCAGCTGCTCAGGCAGGTGAAGCAGGAGGATTGCAAGTTTAAGGCCAGCCTGGGAATCTCAGCAAAACCCTGTTACAAATTTTTTTTAATAAATTAATTAAAAAATGAAAGATTTTTAATGTAACTCAGCATTACAGTCTTGCCTAGAACTTGTGAGGCCCTGGTTTTAGTCACCAGCACCATAAAACAAAACAAAAAAAGAATTTAAGAATGAACAGGGGCCGGCGAGATGGTTCAGTGGTCTAAAGCGCCTGTTTAGGAAAGCTTAGGCAACTGCAGGGACTGCGGTTCGATCCCCGGCACCACATGCTGCGCCAGCCCCACCACCAGGGCAGGCTGGGCCAGCCACAAAATAAATAAATAAAGAAACAAACAAATACAACAAGCAAACAAATAAATTAAAAAAAAAAAAAGAATCAACAGAGTGATTTTCAGGATTTGTTTATATAAGAGGGGAAAAAAAAGAAACAGTGCAAAGTGTCTACAGTATGGTACTTTTGTGTCAGAAAATAGAAATAAAAGATCAACCTTAAGGGCCAGCCAGATAGCTCAGCAGATTAAAGTGCCTACTTAGGCAGAAGGGACCAGGGGTTAAATTCCTACCCTGCTGTGCTGGCCAGGTGGGGCCCCTACCTCCACCTCCATCCCAACCCCCACCCCTGGGGCACACTGAGCTAGTGAGTGAGACCAGGCATGGTGGCGCATGCCTGTAATCCCAGCACTCAGGAGGCTGAAAAACAAGAGGGACTACTAGAGTCCAATCCGTGTAGTGAGACCCTATAGATCCTGCACTAAACACATTAAAAAAATAAATAAAAGATCAACCGCAATACATATCAAAATATTCCAGCCACATAAGAGGGGTAATAAAACCACACAAACTATGGTATTTTCAACAGATAAAACAAAATGCTGAACTAGCTACTCTGAGGCCACAGACAAATTGAAGTTAAATACTGAACTCTAGTTTTATTTATCATAGTGGTATCGCTTAGCAACTCTGACGTCCCACGCTGGGCATGGTAGTACTTGCCTGCAATCCCACGATTCGGAAGGCTGAGGCAGGAGGATTGCCTCAAGTTTTAGGCCAGCCTGGGATACACAGTGAAACCCAGGCCAGTCTCAACTACAATAGTGACACCCTATTTTGAAAAATAAATAAATAAAAATTAAAAAACCTTGATATATATATACACACACACACACACACACATATATGTATTCATATTCTAGGACAGAGCCTGAACTTACTGTAAATGAAGTTCTTACTATCTGAGAAAGGAACTATAAATATGGAAGAAGTTAGAAAAACACTGTGGTGTGGGTTTCTACTGAACATATCACCACAAAGTCATGGTTTTAGTGTATAAGCAAATAAGATACAGACGTGAGCACATGGGCGTGCGTACACACACTTCCTAGCTTGCCCAATGACTAAGCACAGCAGCAACAACCTAATGGTCATGAGAGCACCCAGCACCCAGCACCCAGCACCCAGCACCCAGCTGTAGGTTCGTACTACAGAGAGGACCTGGTTCTCTTTGAAGAAATGGCTGAATTCAGGGCCAAAGAAGAGAAGGTCTGAGATGAAGCTGAAATACCTTGCTGTGCCAGACAGCAAGGCCATGCTCAGAGAACTACGGCCACATCAAAGAGACACAGAAGCCCATACGAAGGGGTCCCACAGGTCACATCTGGAACAACTGGAGCTTCCAGAGATGAAAGACAGACCACTCCTGAGGCTTCTCTTGTGCTGCTGAGAAGCAGAAAAAGGCCAGACACAAGGTAACTAAGGAGCATTAGAAATGCTCTAAAAGTGGATTGTAGGAATTGAGGGACAGGACGGGAGGCAGACAATGGATGAATATCATTAATGTGCAAATTAATCCCGAATAAAGCTGTTAAGAAAACAACTTGGTTGGAGGGCCAAAAAGATAGCTCAGTAGAATAAGTCTCTGTCTAGCAAGTACAAGTATAAGTCCTCAGTTCAATCCCCAGCACCACAAAAAGTTGCACATCCAAAACAGCTTCTTAGCTCAGCAGATTAAAGCACCTGCAAACAGGCACAGGGGCCAGAGGCTCAATCTCTGGGCCTGCTATGCTGGCCCCATCTCCAGGGCACACAGAGACAGCAGTTGAGACTGGGCATGGTGACACACACCTGTAATCCCAGCTCTTGGGGAGGCTGTAAACAGGTGAATCACTACAAGTCCGATCTAGTAGTGAGACCCTGAACACCTTGTAGACCCTTCCCTAAAATACAAAATAAATAAATAGAAGGAAAACAACTTGGCGACTCAACTGTCTTCAACATCAGAGCAGATGCTATTTTCACGCCATCCTCACCAAACTGCACACCTTGGAATACTTCACAGTGATTGAAAGCAGTGAACTCCAGCCACCGGAAGCATCCAAGAAACTTCCTCATCCCAGTAGGAATAAATACACTGAGAAAAGACAGAAGTTGTAAAAGAACATTTATAACCTGATTCTGTCTACATGAGCTCTTTAAAATAAAAACAGGCAAACATGGATAGGTGGTAAAATAACAAAAGTGAGAGGCTAGCAAAGCCAAGTTCCACAACGGTGGCCACACCAGCAAGCAGGAAGGCCCAAGTGGAGAGGACAAGATGGCTCTGGGGCGTCGGCAACGCTACCCCTCAGTGGGTGGCGGCTCCACACAGCCAGCAGAGAGGACTTTCTCATCACTGCAGAGCCATCTGGGCTCTTCACACCCACATCTCGGAGAGGCCCTGCCCACGCTTCCAGGACAAAGGCCACCCTGCTCTCACACCAAGTAAAGTGTGACAAAGGAATTTGTGGTTGTTCCTCCCAAGACCTAACTGGTTTTTTTTCTTATGTATTTGGTACAGGGTCTACAGGGTCTCAGTATGAAGACCGGCCTCGTAGTGACTCTCATTTCAGCCTCCCAAGCGCTGGGATTACAAGCCTGCACCACCATGCCCAGTCTCAGTCACCATCACAGCTGCCCTGAGGGTAGGGCTGGCAGGGCTGGAACACTGGCCTCTGTGATCTGCCTAAGCAAGCAGTTTAGTCCACTGAGCTATCTGACAGGCCCTCAAGACTTAACTTTGAACAAGGATTTTTCTTTTAATCTTTTATTCACTTATTTGGTATATGATCTCACTACACAGATCAAACTCACCGTGATCCTATCTCAGCCTCTCTAGCGCTGGGATTACAGGCACGTGTGACCACACCCAGTTTCGGTGGCCGGCATGCTGATGGGATAGAATCTGGGTCCTTACACTTGTCAGGCAGGCACTTATACTGCTGAGCTATGTCCCCATCCCTGAACAAGGATTTTTAACATCTACCCATGTAGGTATATACTATAGACTAGCATTAGTAAAAGATATTGTAGAGAGAAAACGGGGCCAGCAACATAGCTCAGTGGACTAAGCACCTGCTTAGGCAACTGCAGGGACTGGGGTTCCATCCCTGGCATCCTGCAGCGTATATGCAGTGTATATGCATCCCTGGTGTGTGCACTGCCAGCCCTGCACCCCATGTGCACTGAGCCAGGGTCCGGGCACGGTGGCGCATGCCTGTAATCCCAGCACTGGCGAAGCTGAAAACAAGAGGATTGCCATGAGTCTGACCTGCGTAGTGAGATCCTGTACAAGAGAGAAAACAATCAAGGCCACAATCTATCTGGGGCTTTGACAATGGGAGTGGTCTCAGTCGCTCAGGAAGCACCCCAGGGACGTGGTCAGATCATCCCCGGAGCTCCCTGACAGGAGGAGGTGCCACATCAGCACCCTGATTTCACCTCTGTGTGCCCCAGACAAGGGCTCTGCTTGCACCCAACTATGAAGTGGATGGAACACAGCTCCCCTTCAGGTTAGGAAGCGCCCTGAGGAGGAAGTGGAGGGCCCGATCCCCCCGGCCTTGGAAGAAGCCCTTCCCAGAGGCACCCCAGCACAACCCCTACCTCAGCACACTGGACTTTCGCGATGTAGCCATTGTTCTGCAGCTCCATCCAATTGGCTTCATAGAGCTTGGGCCCAATCAAGAAATTTAAGTCGACAATTTTGTCATCTTCCCGGACAAGGGTTGCAGTCAAACCCAGCTTGCAGTGGGCCTGCACAATGGTGAGCACCCGTCGGAACATCTTGGCTGGGGAGCAGTTGGAGGACTCAGTCACAAAACACTTGGCGCACTACAAGGGGCCTGGCAACTTTCCATCGCTTCTGCCCACTGCCTAAGATTCTGGCCCCCACCTACATGTGCAGCACCTCCAATCACTATGTCTAAAGTCGCATGAGTGGCTGTCTCCTCCCCAGCATTCCCCACCTCAGTGCACACCCAGCCACCCCTGCTCTGCACATCTAAGCCTACAGGTCATGGTGGCCTCCTCCTCCCTGACCCCGCAGGCGGCCTCCACTGCCTGTCCAGAGCCAGGCTGCCTTCATTCTCATTCACCTTCTTTTTTAATTTGTGTGATGGCAGCTCAGCTTGCCCTGGGGGTGAGGCTGGCGCAGCATGTGGTGCTGGGGATCGAACCTTGGCCCCTGCGGTTGCCTAAGCCTGCCTAAGCAGGCGCTTTAGACCGCTGAGCCATCTCGCTGGCCCATTCATCTTCATTCACTCCCAATGGTCAACCCTGCTGGGATCCTGCAACCTCACCTCACTATCCCTGCAGTGCTTCCTGTCAGTTCACAGCAAGCAGCCAGAGGGATCCTTCACGCACAGGCGCACATAAGCGTCTGATCTGCCTCTAGATGGCTGTCATCCACTCAGAGTAGAAGCTGGAGCCTCTGCTGTGGCCTGCCAGGTGCCACAGGGTCTGCCCTAACAGGTCCTTCTGCCCAGCCTGGCCTGCCTCTGCCCACATGGCCACTTGTGCTGTTATATAAATACACCAACTCCACGCAACGAATGTACTCATTATGGACTACAAACATGGACTTGCACAAAAAAATCTGAACAAATTTTAAACAAATAAAAAAAATGTGGGGCTGGCAAGATGGCTCAGTTGTCTAAAGAGCCTGCTTAAGCAAGAGGCAACTGCAGGGACTGCGGTTCGATCCCTGGCACCACATGCTGCGCCAGCCCCACCCCCAGGGCAGGCTGGGCCAGCCAGAACATAAAAGGAAAAAAAAAAAAAAAAAAAAAATCAGAGCACCCACTTAACTTTTCTTCAAAAAAAATGTTTGCCTAGCTAGACATAGTAACAACTGCCTACAGTCCTAGTTACTCAGGGGACTAAAGCAGGAGAAGCACATAAGCTAGGAATTTAAGATCAGCCTGGGCAACAGAGTGAAACCCTGTCTCAAAAATAAGAAAAGTCTGCTTAGAACACTATGCAGTGAGAGAAAGAACAAACCATGGTAAATGCTATCACACGGGTAAACCACTTTACAAAAGGAAAAAAAACAGACATAAGAAAATGATTCTGTTCACATAAAAACGTCAAGAAAAAGCAAATTTACAGAGACAGAAAGAAGTTCAGTGGTTGCCTGCAGCTAAAAAAGAAAACAGGGAGGGCCGGCAAGATAGCTCAGCAGACTAAGTGCCTGCTTAGGTATGTGCAGGGACCAGAGTTCAATCCCTGACACCACATTCCATGCTGGCCCCACCTCCAGGCGTGCTGAGCTGGCCATGCAGACAGGGCATGATGGTGCACCCCTGTAATCCCAGTGCTGTGGAGGCTGAAAACAGGAGGATCACTACGAGTCTGAGATGCGTAGCAAGATCCTGTATTAAATACATAAAAAAAAAAGAAAAAAACAGGACTATATGGGTCTAGGGAGATGTTTCAAAATTGGATCACAGGGGCAGGGGAGATAGCTCAGTAGAATAAGTGCTTGCCTGGCACGCACGAGGTCCTGAGTTAAGCCTCAGTACCATAAAAAAAAAAAAGAAAGAAGAAAAAAATCAGCACCTCACCATGTACAGGTGGGTTGGGGTATTTTTTAAAAACTAAAACTAAAAAGTAATAAATAAAATTGGATCATAGTGAATGATGCACCATGCCATAAACGACTGAAATCCACTGGATTGCATACACACAATGGGTGATTTTATAGCACATGAACTAATCAATAAAGCTGTTTCAAAGAAAAAGAGGTTTGTCTGTGATTGAAAAATATGGTGAATGCCCAATTTTTGTTTTAAATTACAGTAAAGGACCCAGAGTCACACTGTCCACTGTTGTGAAGTACCAGAGTCCTCTTTTGGGTTTTTAGTTGTGTTGGTACGGCTGCCTTGGTATCCCAAACAGATTCAAAACATTTACCTTTCATGGTCATTTTGATTTTAGGAAAGAGCCAGGGATCATTCGGTGCCAGGTCTGGTGAACAGTAGAGGGGGACACCCTGTAATGCTCTCACAAGTCTGCCTTCCACTGCGGGGCACTTGGTAACAGTGTTCACCATGTTTTTAAAGACACTCATAAAGAGCACTTTCCGAGCTAATCCAGAAAGTAGTGAGAACAGAGCAAGCGTGTTTAAGGTGAGGGGGGCTACTTGGAGGGGAATTAATCACAATGCGTCTTTTACTGTAATAATTTTTTTTTTGTTTTTTTTTTCTTCCAGTACCAGGAATCAAACCCAGGGCCTGGTCTTGCCAGGCAGGCACAGTGCCACTGAGCTATACCCTGAGCTGTGACATTCACTATGTATTCTGACCACACATCATGTACACTTTTAAGGACCAAAATGTCAGCCTTCCAAGGAAACACAACACTATCCCAGGAGCAATGCAGTGGTCCCAGCCTGGCTTCAGAAAACCACAAAAGTGGGGTAAAGGTAAGCTGAACTGCACAGTAAGAAAAATCCTCTTCTTTTAATGATTACCCAGGGCCAGCGACTAAGGAAGATGAGGATGTGAACACCTACCTACTACCCAATGCCACCCATTCTCAGGATTAAGTTATTCAAAGCTCTACCCGGCCAGCACTCCTAACTGGCTGGGCGCACTGCACAGCAGTCCCCCCAACTCGGTAGCTGGAGCCCCTTTCCACCCGAACAAGGGCCGACAGCACACCGCGGCGTGCTCACCTGGAATGGTGTGTACCTCATCGAGGATCATGAGGCCCCACTCCTGAGTTTTGAGCCACTCCATGACTCGCTCCGCCTCCCAGGACCTTTTGGTGGTGTGGCCCAGCATGGAGTAAGTGCTGATAGCAATGGAGCAGCCAATGGGCTTGTCCTTGGCATCCGAGGTGAAGCGGCAGATCTGGCTGTCGTCGATGGTGGACCACATCTTGAACTGGGCTTTCCACTGTTCCACAGACACAGCCGAGTTGCCCAACACCAGACAGCGTTTTCTGACAGTGCATGCAGCAGTCACACCAACCAAGGACTTTCCAGCACCTAGGAGAAACCAAGGCGAGAGCCTATCCTCAGCCAGGGAAAAACGAAGGCCAGGCCAGGCAGACGACTCAGCACAGGCACCTAGGCCAACGGCTCACAGCAGCCCTCACCCTGCTGTCTGAGAGGCGTTTCCTGGCGTAGCCGGCTTCTACTTACAACACCAAATGCCCACTTTCCACACACGTAAATACCACCAGGTGGGGGCCCTGCCGCAGCTCTTATGTGTGTGCTCTTGAATCAGTGAAATCTCAAAACCAACCAGTGAAAGGAGACACCCTGTAACCAACATTTTATAGACAGAAAAACAAGAGAAAGGACCTCACTGGTCTTGGTGGTACACACTTCTGACTCCAGCATGCTATGGACTTAGTGACACCCTATTTCAAAATAAAAAAATAAAAGGGCTGAGAATGTGGCTCAGTGCAAAGGCCCCGGGTTCAGTTCCTAGTACCAAAAAATAAAAATCAGAGAAGACATGCATCTGGCCAGGAGCTGTGGGGCACTGGTGCAGACACTGAAGCCAACCTATGAAGGACTCAGCAAGGGGCGGGCATTCACTATTACACAGAAAACAGTGCTCAGGCGCACTAAGGGTACACACACTGCTTGCAAAGACTGAAAAAAAAAATTGCAAGAGCTTCCAGTCAGTTATCACAGTTCCAGCTTACCCCTCTCTCTTAATATTAGGGTAAAAATCAAATTAATGTCTTCATCATTTCCTCTTTTACTATCAAGGTAACCCACGAAACTTTAAAAAGCAGGTAAGCCAGGTGTGGTGGCACAATGCACGGAATCCCGGCATTAGGGAGGCTGAGGCAGGAAAATCACAGCAAGTTCGAGGTCAGCCAGGACTATACAGTGAGTTCACAGGCAGCCTGAAACACAGAGTAGGAGCCTGTCTTAAAAGACCAAAAAAAGAAAACTAGAAAGCTGAAGGCTAAGACCCATCCCTGCAAACTCTGTGAGGTGGGGCACCTGGTGAGGATGCTATGGCCTCAGGCTGAGAAGATAGTTGAGGGCCTGACTTTACTTAGGACTAAGGTCAAAAAGGTGTCACGGGACTGCTTTTCAGCCTTATACCTCAACAAAAGCCATCCAGGAACAAGCTAGGGACCATACAAGCTAGGGAGCCTCTAAATCAACGCCTCATGGGGCTCATGTCACAGAATGAAGAAACCACCCCTCTCACATCCCTGAGCATTAGTGTCTGACCCGGCACCGACTCTAGATTTCTTCTTTCTATCACTGTGCAGGATACAGCAGGTTTCTTAGCCAACCTATTTACCACTGGCCTCTCCCTGGCTGGATGCGCGCCTGTGCCTCAGGAGTGCAAACAAGCAGCCCGCTGCAGCACACACAGGCATCACAGGTTCTTCACCATGGCCCGAGCTGAGGCCTCACTCAGCAAGCACTTTGTCAAGACAAAGTCAGGCACAATAGCACACCCATGTAAACGCAGTACTTGGGACACTAAGGCAAGATTGCAAGTTCAAGCTAGTCTGGGCTTCACTCTAAGTAAGATCCCTCAAACACACACACACGTGCACACACACACTGTAAGACCCCTCAAACACACACACATTCTCTCTCCCTCTCTCACACACACACACACATGCACACACACACTATAAGACCGCTCAAATGCACAATGCACACACACACACACACTCAGCAAGATCCCTCAAATGCACACACACACACACACACACACTGTAAGACTGCTCAAACATACACATTCTCTGTATCTCTCTCCCTCTCTCTCTCTCTCACACACACACACACACACACACACAAAACAAAGAATACATGATCTTGGACATTCACTGGCAAGGTGCAATTTAGGAAAGGGGCAGAGGGACAGGAAAAGACAACTGGCAAATCAAACAAGGTGACCGGGCCACCCTCTTCAGTCACAGTCCACTTACCACAAGGAAGTACAATGACCCCTGAGCGTGCACGCCCATTCCCAAACATCTTCCGCAGACTCTTCTCCTGATAGGGCCTGAGGACAGCTGTGGGCTTCAGATCGATGTTGATATCAGGGTTGACAGAATCATTCCGAAAGTCATATTCTGCCAACAGGGGGTACTCCAGGTGGATGCAACGTTTCTGGAGTTCCTCGATCATTTCCTGGGGAATGGAGTACAACCTAAGCCAATCCAACTTGATCCAAGAAGATTAAGATTTAAAACTTTTATTGCCCACCACGTTTTGGAAGAGGTAGTCTTTTTCTTAGGGAATGAAGCAGTAAAAGGGTAAAGCAATAAAACTCCCCAAAACCTTTGAAGAAAAAAAAAATCATTTCCCGGGGAGACGGGCAGTGTGAAGAAAATATCATAATCTTATTAATGCCAAAATGTGCTCAAAACCTAGGTGTATTCTACCAATGATCAAACAACTGCAATTTATCCAGACAAATACAATTTCGAAGAGCTACCCAAATAGCTCAGCAGATTAAAGCTACCGCAAGCAGGTGCAGGGGCTGGGGGTTTGATTCCAGAGCCTGCTGTGCCGGCCCCACCCCCAGGGCATGCTGAGACAGCAACTGAGACTGGGCATGGTGGCACAAGGCTGTAATCCCAGCTCTTGGGAGGCTGTAAACAGGTGGATCATTACAAGTCTGATCTAGTAGTGAGACCCTGAACACCCTATAGTCCCCTGCCCCCCCGCCCCAATTTCAATCTGGCTTGCTGACAACTATGTAAAAGCACAAAAAAAGCAACCTCAACTAGCAAAACTCACCCTGAGTGCTACTCAGAAGCAAAAGGGGCCCTATACCCTGTTTCTCTCATCTCCTCAAGGAAGCTGTCCAGATGGGGTTCCCAAGCTAAAGACCAGGCCTCCCACTCCAAGAATGACGTGATGGTCCAGAGGCCAAAAGGGCAATTGTAACACACAGAGACCCTCCTCTGACCGATTCAAAAGGACAGTGAGGCAGGAAAGGACTCGCTTCTGCGAAGGAACTCAGAGGCTGCACTCACTCACTAACCTGCTTGACTTCAAAAGAGACCGTCTGTGTCTCTTCTTCTTCTTCCTCATCCTTGTCCATTTGCTCATAGAAGTCAAACAGGTCCATGGGGATGTCAGACTTGCCCTGTGGATCTGTCACCCGGGATGTAGAAGGCCCACTACTGCCTTCTGCAGTCTTGGATATCTGTAGGAGAAAGGAGAGATTTTGGAGCTGCTCACACTGAACTCTCTTGTTACCAAGCAAGAGTTCAAGTTGCCAAGGGGGAAAGAAAACAGTGGGGCTACTAGATGGTCAGTGATGGACTAAGGAGAGCCAATACCCATCCCCCACTTGGCCCCAATCCCCACGCACAGCAGACTTGCTTGTGAAAGTCTCTGTGATGAGTTCAGTGGCCTCTCCCTCAGCATTCCTCAGGCGGCACTCCCGGATCACCGCGTCCTGAAGAAGATGCTGGATGACATCAGGGTGGGAACTTTCAACGAAGTACCTATAAGCAGAAGGTGGTTCCTACTGACCACCACGCCACTTTCAGAAGATTCTACCACCAATTTGATTCAATGGTCTAGAAACAGTGGCCTCATGATTCTGTTCCTCTCCCACACTCTGTGTTAAATTGGAGCTATGAGCTATGAACTATGGTCACAAAATAGCGCAAGAGTTGTGGGCAAATCCCTACTCTGAAATCAAGTCAGCAGGTGCCAGAGCCCCAGTTCTGTGACACATGAGAACACAGCAGCGGGTAAATAGGTTTCCTGCTTGGGCCACATCTGCTCCTTTCATCTGTGCTTTATTATCTCCCCTACAAGCAGGGAGCAGGATGCTGGTGCAAGGCAGGCAGTTCCCAACATCAGCTCCTGCCCGCAGTCTTTCTTCTGTTCTGGATAAGCCTCGGGATAAGCCCATCTGGTACTCTTACCTGTTATGCTTCAGGACCAGCTTGACTTTTCCATAGCTGACAGTACACAACTGCAAGTAGACATAACACCAACAAGGCAAAATCAGCCATGAGCAGTTCGCTTAGTAACCTCCCCACTGGTCACATGTGACCATTCACCAACCAAGCAAAGAGTTGAATTTACTTTCAGAAAAACCAATGTGCAAACCTGACGCTCTTAGGTCTGCCAATGTGGAGCTTTTTCAACTGGCTTCTTTATTGTTTTCTGAGACAGGGTCTTGCTATGTAGTTCAGGCTGGCCTTGAACTCATAACGTAGCCCAGGCTGGCCTCGATCCTGTGTCAGTTCTTCTGCCTCAGTCTCCCAAGTGCTAGGATTACAGGTGTGTGGCACCTGGCTGGATTCTGTTTTGTTAACAACAAAATTTTCCTCCTACCTGGCTAATTCTCATACGCGTCGCTTAATTTATAGCTCCTTTTCCTCTCAGTGCCCACGGCCACATCAGTGCTGCTGCAGCTCCCAGTAAGGCACGCGCAGAGCGCTCAGTAGTTAGTTGCAGTATACATACAATGCAAAGCTTGCTGGCCTTCCTACCTCTGTTCTTATTTCCCAACTCAAATATAAGCTTTCCAAATGGCAGGAAACACGGTTTAAATCCTCCCAGGTGGTGGCTGCGCAACTTCCCACTCAAACCCTAAACTGCGCTGCCGCCCCACACGGCTAATGCTGGTAGCTGACCCTACTCCAGCACCGTGTCCCCACAGGCTGCTCCCAGCCAAGACCACGACTGGCCCACAGGCGGGTGCAGCCTCAGTTCAGGAGCAGCGCCCTCCCCCAGGCATCCTTCCACAGCACAATAACAAGGAGCTCGCTCCAGCACTCTTAGTAGCTTCTCTGAGATTGGCTGCCCTTGGCACCCCTATCACTCCAGACCTACAGTCTGTATCAGCCTTCCCATGATATCAGCCAAGGACAACAAGAGCCCATCTCTTCTGCACAGCATTCACCCATGTTCAACCTCAGCTCCCATGGAACCTTTTCCACTTCAACATTTGAAGTTCTTTTTCTTTCCCTAATGAACTCACTGACTATGGGTCCCCTACAGATATTTAGTCTTCAGTTCAGCACCTTTATTGGTCAGCCCAGGCTGCCATATCAAGGCACCATATAGACTAGGTAGTTTAAACAACATTTATTTTCTCAAAGTTCTGTAGATTGAAAGGAAGTTCATGATCAAAGTGGCAGTGGATTTAGTTTCCAGTGATTGCTCTACTCCTGGCCTGTAGATGACCACACTCTTATTGTGTACTAAGAGGACAGGAAGAGGGCCGGCGAGATGGTTCAGTGGTCTAAAGCGCCTGCTTAGGAAAGCTCAGGCAACTGCAGGGACTGCGGTTCGATCCCCGGCACCACATGCTGCGCCAGCCCCCACCACCAGGGCAGGCTGAGCCAGCCACAAAATAAATAAAATAAAGAAACAAACAAACACAACAAGCAAACAAATAAATAAATAAAAAAAGAGGACAGGAAGAGAGGCACAGCTCTCTAGTGTCGCATGCCACGTATGTTAGTGGCTGGGTCTCATGTTTAGGACCTCAGTTAGTCTTACCAGACACAGTCACAGAGAGGGTTAGGGCTTCAACATGCACATTTTGGGAGAATGCAATCCAGTCTACAACAACACCCATGTATTCCCAATTAACCCAGTCCAGAACAGGGCTGAACTGGCACTCCTACCATTGCAGTGCCCATGAGCCTCCCCCACAATACAATGCTGAATCCAGAAGCACATTAGTTAGGGTGATCAGTGGTTATGCTTCCCACAGGACACATGAATGGCACATTTTCATGGCTACCAATGGATATAACAACATGTACCTCCCATACCCACCGTTCCCACATTACCAAGGCAGGCACAATAGCCAGTCTTGGTCCCCTCTTGCCTTAATAAACTGAAGAATTCCATCAGGGACTCCAGTCTTGCTGAGCTTCCTGAGGTACTCGGTGATGTCACTGGTTTGCAACCCAACGCTGACAGCTGCATACAGCGAGTAGGCAGTTAGTTTGTATTCATGCACATGGGTTGGCCGGCACACTGGCTCTGCAATGGCCACCAGGAAGTCCTGAGCATATTTGTAAACTGGAGAGAAGGCTTCCAAGAAGATGTGACCATCGGGAGCCTGACAAACATCAGATGGACAAAACAGACGCTGTTAGACTCTTCCCTTATCATTATCAAGAAAAGATAAGCTGCCTAACATCAAGATATTTTGCAACCAATTCTTCAGACAACCGTGGATCTTGTTGGTTTGTCAGATACAGGAAAGCAGGAAGAAATAAAAAAAAATTTCCAAGGTAGAATCTGTTTCCCACTGATCTTTGTAAGAAAATCTTCCCCACCTACTGGAAGCAGCTAAAATTAACTTTTATCTACAACAGAGGGTAGATCGTTAATTTTTTTTTTTTAATTTTTATTTATTTATTTATTTGTTTGCTTGTTGTGTTTGTTTGTTTGTTTATTCATTTTGTGGCTGGCTCAGCCTGCCCTGGTGGTGGCGCTGGCGCAGCATGTGGTGCCGGGGATCAAACTGCAGTCCCCGCAGTTGCCTGAGCCCTCCTAAGCAGGCGCTTTAGACCACTGAACCATCTCGCCGGCCCCTAGATCGTTAATTATTTTACACTAAGCAGAAAGCAGACTACCAATGCCTGCCATTCATTTGGAAAATATGAAATAAATTGTTACATAATAAATGCAGATTTACGTCTCCCCAATGGGTTCAGTAACGGAAGGAGTAAAACGAAAGGTCAGAGGTGAGGAAGCTCAGACCCAGCCAGCACAGGTATGCGTGGCTGTTCAAACCCACGTATGCATGTGAAAGCTGTCTCTCCTCGGTTTGCTGGGCAGTAACCCCAGTTTTTACTGCCAGGCCAAAATTTAACTGATGATCCAGACTTTCGGGGGTGCTTACCACCCAGAGGGGCCGGGAGGAGTGGTCGTCCTTCAGAGGCATCTGCGACCTGTAGTCCTTGGCTCCGTACTCATCCACTTTGGTGCCGGACTCATCCACCTGCTTCCCGGCCGCCGAAGGCACCGCCTCGTGGGAGTCATTCCCAGGGGTGTCGTCTTCCTCTTCCTCCTCATACTCATAGTGCCGTTTCTTGGACTTCTTCTTGTCTGCAGACACAAACACAAAGCTGAGGCCCCGTACGAGCCGCAGCTCCCTCCGCACGGCGCAGCGGAGTCTCGCAGGAGCCTGGCAGTAGCCACACTCCACCCGCGCCGCGAACTCCTAAGCGCCGCTGCATTGGGCAGGCCCGAGTCCCTGCGGCGCTCCCACCCGGCCCGGGTCGCAGGGCTGCACCCAGGTCACCATCTCCCTCTCCCGCGCCGGGCGGGTACTGGGTACGAGGGAGATCGGCCGGGCGGCTCCGACGCCGAGCGGCAGAGACGGGGCCGTGGGGTGCAAGGAAGCCGCAGCGCGCCCGCGACGCTCTCACCGCGATCTGCCCGGTCTCTTTTGCCCATGTCAACAACGACAACTCCAAGGGCAGAAGGCACGACTCGCCGACCACGAAGCCGACTTCCGAGGACTCTCGGGTTACGCCGACCACGAAGCCAACTTCGGGGAAATCTAGGGTTTATACCGGAAGCGCGGCAATCACACACAGGAAGTCCCGCCTACATCCGGAACGGAGGGGGCGGGGCGAACGCGAGGGTGTCTGGGGCTTCCGGCAAGAGTTCGTCTAGGAGAGTGAAGTTAAGATCTTTTTCTTCCTAGAGTTTAATTCTAAACGAGAGAGGCCGGCGAGACAGCTCAGCGGACTAGAGCGCCTCAGGTACCAAGGTTCGATTCCCGGCCCCACAGGCTGCGCCAGCCCCACCCCCAGGATGGGCTGAGCCGGCCAGATTCCGGGTGTGGTGCTACGTGCCTGTAATTCCGGCGCCGGGGAGCTGAAAACAGGAGCTGCATAGTGAGACCCAGTGACAACCAAATACAGGAGACAAAAATAAATCTGGTATTTAGTACTCCCGAGGAAGAGAAAACCATAGCCCAGAATGACAAAGAGCCATTCTAAACAGCGAGGTCCTGGAATACCTGTGAAGAAACTGAGACAGTGTCCGTGTAGAGTACAACAGGACATCCACATTCAGAGTGGCGCAGCATGGTCGTCCTCGGAGCCACATCCCAGGCCAAGCCACACATATCGAAACAAGACAGGTTAGAAAGACAAGTTTAGAAGAAACCAGGCCGTCCCACGCTGAAGGTGGGCCCATCAGTCTGGCCTTCCTGAAGATTCTGGTGCCCAAGTTTGAGGACCAATGACATGGAGCCTCGAAGGCCATGGTTTTCGATTTTATTATGAAATGGGAAAACTGGAGAGTTTTAAGCAGAAAAAAATTTGAAAGACAATCTGGTTTAGTATAAACGGGTTGCTCTACATTGGCTGTGTTGAACAGAGACTCACAGGTTCAAGGGCACCTTTTATGGCAGTCCTGTTTGTCAGGGAAGTGGGACTCTAAGTGATGAAAATGGTTTCATTCTGAATGCATTCTGGAGGCAGACCGGATGAATGGAGTTTGCTAAGTGATAAAGAGGAATAAAGAGTAGCTCCCAGATTTTGGGGCTCCCCAACTACAAAGATGATGTAGCTTAAGGAAGGTAAAGTTTTAGGGGCTGGAGAGATAGCTCAGTAGAATAAGTGCCTGCCTGGTAAGTGCAAGGTGTGGAGTTCAATCCCCAGTACCTCCAAAAACAACAACAACAAAAAAACACCTCTGTGAGTGTGAGGATACTCCAGCAGAGAGGGTTGCCCCCGCTCCAAAAAGGAAAGGCAAGTTTTAGAGAATGGTTTTGATCATCTGGAATGACTATTAGTCTGCTCAGTTTTCCATAGCAAATTATCACAGACTACAGCAAAAATTGATTTTCTTACAGTTGTGGAGGTTGGGAAGCCCAGTAAGAAGGTTCCTGGACCGTACCAGCTTCCTTCCTGGCTTGCAGACAGCCGCCTTCCTACTGTGTCCTCAGGTGGTGGCTTTTCCTCTTCTCATAAGAACTTATTTTTTCTTGACCCCGCATTTATGACAGATTTCTACCGTTCTGTTTTCAGATACAGTCACATTGAGTGTTATGCTTTCAGTATGTTAATTTAGGGAGGATACAGTTAAGTCCACAGCAGACAATTAAATGAAGTGTCAAGAAAGATGTTGGGCCAGGCATGGTGGTGCATGCCTGTGATTCCAGTACTTGGGAGGCTGAGGCAAGACAATCACTGTGAGTTCCAGGCCAACCTGGGCTACAAAGTGAGTTCAAGGACAGCCTGAACTGGGTAGTAAAACCCTGTCTCAAAAGCAAAAAGAAAAAAAAAAAAAAATGCTGGATATGAGTCTGAAGTTCACAGACCTCAAATGTAAACTTCGGGTTGGTCATCATGTTTATGGTATTGGAGCTGTAGAATTCATTGAATTTATCTAGGGAGTTATTGTAGGTACAGAAATGGCCCAAGAACTGGGGACACTACACAATGAAGAGGCTGGAAAATGAAGATGTGGGCAAAATCAGGTGAAGAACAGTGAGAAGACAGTTCTGATTTCACTGTGAAGTGGAAGAAGTGACCAACTGTGTTACTATTGATAAGATGAACAAATTGAAGACAGAAATGGCTACAGCATTTACAGTTTTCAGTTGACTGACTTTAGTAAATTGAAGTTTGTTGGTTCCTGGTCCAAGTGAAATTCACTTACTTCAGAGGTAGGAGAACCAAACTTTTAAGCCACATTTTTATATTTTTCCTTTGATTTCAGTGAAGCACTGTGGTGCACACCTTCAATCCCAATATTATTCCATTGTATGGGAATGTTACATTTTACTTAGGCAAACCCTAATTCGAGGACACTGGGATAGTTCTAATTTATTCAGTTATAAGCAGCTCTGTGATGAATATTATTGGATACAAATCCTTAACTCCATCTTGAATTGTTTTCTTAAGGGAAATTCTAAGAAACAGAAATACTGAACTAAACATGCAAACTTATCTTTAAGTTCTTGCTGCCAAACTTGAGGTTCATTTGCCTAGAGGTGTTAATAAAGAAGAATGACTAATCTATCCTATTCTTTCTTTTTATTTATTTATTTTTTGTATTTAGTACAGGGTCTACAGGGTCTCACTATGTAGATTAGACTTATAGTGATCCACCTGTGTTCAGTCTCCCAACAGATGGGATTACAGGTTCGTGCCACCACGCCCAGTCTCAATCAGTGGCTCAACTCGCCATGGGGACGGGGCCAGCACAGCATGCTGGGATTGAACCCTGGCCCCTGCAGCTGCCTAAGCAGGCACTTTAATTCGCTGAGCTTTTTGGCCGGCCCTCTGTCCTTTTCATAACTAAGAAAATATTTTACACTAAACAAAACCACATCCATTTATCATTAAAAATTTAAAATTACAGATAAGCAAAAATAGTCTCAAAAGTATACCACCACTTGAGTGACATACTTCCTGCCAATATTCTGGGCCTTTTTCATTTTGTCTTTTGAAACAGGGTCTCATGATGTAGTTAAGACTGGCCTTGAGCTCACTTTGTAGCCCAGCCTGCTCTTGAACTCACAATGATCCTCCTGCCTCAGCCTCCTGAGTGCTAGGATTACAGGTGTGTGCCACCACGCCCAGCTCCAATATTCTCTTTTAAATATTTTAAACAAAAATTGGATCATCTTATGTTTTTTCTTTCAGTAGTAACATGTAAGCATATACTTCAGCATAACATTGTATGCATAAATTACAGTTCATCAATCTCCACGGTTTTGTGTCAACTCTGCCATGCTACAGGGTTCCCTTATTGGTTCAAACACTAGGTTAGGTGTTGGCATAAAGGTATTGTAAGAATGTGATTTAAAACATGATTGAAGGCTGGGGAATAGCTCAGTAGAACAAGAACTTGCCTGGCAAGTGCAAGTTCCCAATTTCAATCCTCAGTACCGCAAAAAAAAAAAAAAAAAAAAAGTTATTGACATTTACAATTAATAGACTTAAAGTATAGCAGATTATCCTCAGTAACATCAGTGGGTCTCATCCAATCAACTGAAGGTCTTAAAACAAAAACAGGTTTCCTAAGAGAAAAGGAATTATATTTACAGATTGAAGCGTAGAATTGCTACTGTGTTTCTAGTCTTTCAAGTACAATCTATTCCTGAATGGCTGACTTGCTATCTCTCACAACTGTGGGAACCAAGTCCTTAAAGTAAATCTGTCACTGGATGTAGTGCAATCTCAGCTACTCAGGAGGCTGAGTCAAGGGGATCACAAGTTTGAGGTTGCCGCAGGCAGTTTAGCAAAACCTTGTCTTAAAATGAAAATAATCAGGGATGGGGTTGAGGTTCAGTGGCAGTATGACCCTGGCTTCAGTCCTCAATACTTGCTTCTCATGGAGAAATAACCTATCTCCTCGAGGTCTATTGCTCCGGAGAAACCTGACTAACACAGACTTTCATACAGGAAGTAGGGTGCTACTGTTACAGATACCTAAGAAAGTGGAACTGGGAAATGGGTAGAGGCAGGAAGAAGTGTGAGATGCAAGCCAGCAAAAGCCTTCGCTGCCTCAAAGATTATTAATAGA
Source organism: Capromys pilorides (assembly GCA_004027915.1). Taxonomy (NCBI): domain Eukaryota; kingdom Metazoa; phylum Chordata; class Mammalia; order Rodentia; family Capromyidae; genus Capromys; species Capromys pilorides. The sequence goes on from PVKN010001552.1 coordinate 45,105, forward strand.
AATATGGTTTTAGATGACCTCCAAGAGCCCCACATACTCATTGTCAGGAGCCTGGGGTGGTGATTGGATTATGGGGACATGCAGCTGTCAGGAGACGGTGTCTGGCTGGGTAGAACCCAGAGGGATTTCTCCCCCTTCCTCCCCCAACTCTGCATTCAGTCTACCATGAGTTGAGCCACCATCCTCTGCCTAGACCCTTTTATAGTACTTCTGCCTGGAGCCAGCCAGTCATTCACTAAAACCTTTGAAATGGGAGTCAGAATAAGCCTCTCTGACTCTTTTAAGTTGTGGGTGTTAGTTACTGCATCCTAGTGACTAGGAAGAATGACTAAAACAGAGTTTGGTACTAGAGAAGTGGGGCTGTTGCTGTGAATATGCCTGACCAAATGGTTTAAATGCCTTCACAACTTTTTCAAGGGAGGAGTTTGGAAAGGTTTGGAAAACACTGTATGGAGAAGCCCTAGACTTGTGTAAGCTGCACTTGATGTAAGATTCTGGTTGGAGAAGACCAGGCTCAGCATGTTTCACGTGGGAACAATTCCACTAAAGCAGGAAAGTTACAGACTCTGTGCTGTGGATTTGAGTTATCCTTCAAGAAAAAGAGAACAAAGACTTCAAGGGCAGCTCTGAGGACAGCAGTGCTGCTGCTGCCACCACCACAGCATGGAGAAGCACGTTCAGGTTGTGAACTTGCTCAGACTCCTTTGGCCACCTTCTCAATTCTGCAAGAAGAACCAGAGCCTTAGTGGGCCCTAGCAACAGAGCACAGAGCCAGTAAGGATTAGCTTCAAACCTTAAAACCCAACCCTAAGTTTCAGACTTGCCTGGGACCTCCAAGTCCTTTTCTTTCCCATTTCTCCCTTGCAAATGGGAGTACCAATTCTGTCTTGCTAGTGAAATTTAGAAGCAGACACTATCTGGTTTCACAGGTTCATGGAGGGGCGGGGGGGGGGGGGGGGGGGTATTATTCTAGGATGAGTCATATTCAGGTCAGAGGTGATGCCATAGGTGAGGGGGTGCTAATTCAATGACAGCATCCTTATAAAAAGGTGAACATGTATCGAGGGATAGACAAAGACTGAAGGAGAACACCATACAATGTTATTTGATTTGTGTGTGCGTGTGTGTGGTACTAGGAATCAAACTTGGGACCTCTTACACTTGCCAGGCAGGCGCTTGTGCCACTGACCTATATCCCCAGCCGACCATACAATGATGGAAACAGATTATAGTGATGCTGCCACAAACCACAAATGCCTGGACCTACTAGTAGTTGGAAAATGCAAGGAAGTACCCCACAAATTTCAGAGAGCATAGCCCTAACAATGCCTTGATTTTGGACTTCTAGACTCAAAAACTGCAGGACGATTTGTTACAACACACCTCGTTTGTGGCACTGTTATTCCATTATGGAACATTTAGTTTTAGAGGGTCCATGTAGTTCAGGCTAGTCTTCAACCATCTAGCAGGTTGGCATCAAATTCATGGCAATCCCCTTGTCTCAGCCTCCCCAGCGCTGGGATTACCATTACTTCCAGCAGGATTCCTTTTTAAATGTTAACATAGTTATATATCAAATTGAGCATGATGACACATGCCTGTAATCCCAACACTCAGAAGGCTGAGGCAAGATTATTGCTATAAATTCAGGGCCAGCCCAAACTGCAGAAAACTCTGTCTGGAAAAGACACTTCCCACTGGGAAGAAAAAAAAAACTAGGTCAGAGGACACAAGATTCTGAGGCTTTGATTTACATTAAGTTGTCCTCTATATTACATTATTAATGTAAGTTAACCCCAATACCATGTAAGAGACCATTCTTTATACTCAGGTGAGACAATAGGCTTTGTGCTTTTTAATTCCCACTAAGTTCTGAGTAAGTAACCTATAGGTCCATATAAAAGATATAGTAGTACAAGTTCAGTAGCGCATCATGAGATTGTAAGATTGAGTAGGAGAGATCTGGTTTCATTTCTGTGTTTCTACGTGCATTTGTACTTGGTCTCCTACAGAGCAATCAACTAAAACAAAAGGAGACAGCTGTGAACATGGTAAGAACATATAAGAACAAATAGCTGGCCAGGGGTATTTGTGATGCACGCCTGTAATCTCAGCACTTGGGAGGCTAAATCAATAGAATCACTATGTAGCCTGGGCTACATAGTGAGTTCGAGACTAGCCTTAACTACATAGTGAGACCCTCTCTCAAAAAACCAAAGGCCAAACCAAAACAAAAAAATCTGGACAAACCAATCACAGTGGAAATAAATATCAGCTTTATTAAAAGTGCCATTCATTTATACTCATTCCATAGTCCAGAAGGTCACTTCGAGTAACCCTTTGCACCACAATCTTTCAAAAAAAATGAACATGTAAGAAAAAGCAGTTTTCATTGTGCTAATCATTGCAAGCTTTCATGCATGATAAATCTAAACAAAAGATGAGTGCCAACAATATACAAATTTCCATATAAACAAAGTCACTGATCACTAACAAAATATAAACATGGTTTCTTTTTATATTAATTTAAAAAGCTATTTAACACCAAAAAAACAAGTACATAGAAATTATAAAACTCAGGAATTTTATACATTTTTTACAAGCATAATTTTGCATGAATGCAAACTCAAAATGTGCATGAAATGTGGCACATACCACACTGTATCTGGCTTCTGGTAGGTTCTAATCACACTGGTTCCTTTTAACAAGTGACATTCAACTTCAACAGTGGACTTTACTCCTAACACAAGTAATTTTACATGGTACTGTATATTAAAAACAAGGTTTTCTTTAAATACAATAACACTGTCAGATTGGAAACCTAATTTCCAACTCTTTATCTGCCAGTTCCTTAAAACACACAGTATAGTATAACACACAATATTGGGGTTTGGATATTTCTAAACCAATTTATAGTCAATTACAAAGAATCACATATGCCAATGTATTTATTGTTTTATAAGTCCAGTCTGACCTTGCTCAGTAAAGGAAAAACTAAAAGGTGAAATCTTTTGGGAGAATAAAGGAAAATTTAAAAACAACAGTAGGACAATCGTATAGCAACTGGAAATATAAAAATCTTGACATAAAAACAAGTTAGCTTCTTGCTTTTCCCACAGGTCTGAGAATTCAAAGGCCTATGTTAATGGACAGTGTGTTTTTGCTACTCCTTAAAGCCTTTTGCTTTTCTAATTTGCATTTCACAGAATTGTCAAGAAAGAATTCCATGATTTTCCATTCAAGAGTGTTTTACCCAACCTAAACATAACTTGTGTCCAATTCTGGAAATACAAATACATCTTAAATGGTTAAAAACAAAATTAAAAAAATATTTTGATCAGCCAGCTGAAAATATATTCATATAGTAAATAATCTCTCAGAAAGCTTGTATATATATTTATCCTAACTAAATAGTACCCTTATAAAACAAGTTCATAAAAATGTAGAAATGAAAGGAAAATAAGAATTTACTGGGATATATACAAACAGAAAAAGACATCTTCACACAAACATGCATCCCCTGATACACAGAGTTACAAAGCATACTTTTAACTTAGTAATGGATTTTTAGGCTACATTATGAAATTAGAAAGTGATGTTGAACTCCTGAGTTCTTCAGCAAAGACAGAACCATAGATAAGTATACTTTGTAAAAGCAAGAAGGTCCACTTAAGTCAGTCCTAGCAGTCCGCTAACAGATGACACATCTTGAAAGTTTAAACAAGAGACAGACAGTAGTTTGATGCACGCATTCACAATGCTCATACACTCAACAATTATTGGTCAGAGTAATAAATCAGTGTACAAATTAAACATTTTCAAAATGTGCAAAAAAGTCAACCTTGTTAGGAAACAAAAAACCTTTGTAGATAATTATAAACTGCCTAGCACTCAAACAAGATCAAAAACATTTACTGAGAGAAACGAATAGGTTAAATATAGAGGATTTAGTGGCTACATTTAAAAATGTACATTTTCAAAGTCAAAGGGTAAATTTACAAATTGATAATCATAGTTTATAATTAAATTTTCAAATTTATCCAAGTTTTATTTACAATAAATAAAAAGAACTGTGAAATGTAAGAGATGGCACATTAAAAGTATTTTTCATATTTTGTAGCATCTTAGAATGCAGGGTAGCAAATTTAAAAACCAACAGCAATAGAAAATATGTAAACCTTTCACTTACTAATTAAGATTGTATTAAAATGACAGCTTGTGTTTAAAGAAGGCTTCTTTATTTTTTAAAGAAGTCTTCTTGTACCTAGACACTGTACTATTAATCAAAAAGTATGTATTGCAAGGGTTTGACCCACTTTCTTTTGCCCAACTCAAATGCTTCCACTAGTCCTCTCTTATTTCCAGGTGGAAAAAATTCTTTGGGAAAGTACGAATATGTCAAATCCACTGTGGAGTCTAAGTATCTGATAGAGTTTAAGATCTAATTTAGATACTCATTTTTCCCATCCAAGTAATATTAATGCTAAAATCATCACTGGTTACATATGGTTTTAAAAAAGAAGTTCTATAAAGTATAAATAAGTAAACACAAAAGTGCCTTTCAGGATGGTCATAAACTTTGCTCTTCTCAACTGGCATTAAGTGATTCAGAAATCCTTACTTGGGGACAAATTCTGCACATATGCTAAAGACAGTTGCTTTCTTGTGTTCCAAAGTGTCTATGGCACAAAGTAGATGTCAGTCCATAGCCTCCTTTCTTCAAAGCTTTGCTGAAATGCCCCTCAAGTCTAACACAAGCTCATACATTTTAAGACACTAGGGAGACAATATGCCACTAACCTGAGCATCAGACATGAACACATATCTACATGCATCTGTGGTCATGTGACAGTAAGATTGGCACAAGTACAAGTTAAGTATGTAGTATCTATATAGTTCCTTTATAGGTGAAGTAAATGTTGCATGTCTAAATGCAAACACTGAGCACCTGTCCATTTTTTACTCAAAGGCTAGACTGGGATCACATTCTACTAGTACCTGCTTTACCATTTTAACGCTACTGGCTTACAAGGGGGAAGATGTAACAAGACTAATCATTTTGGCTATGTGTGCAAGAAATATAAAAGCTTTGGTTTAAAGTGATTCTGACAACACAGAGTGCAATACAAATAAGTCATTAAGCAGAGGGGATAACAGTGTTCACTGGCAGCCTTTGTTATTAACAAAAATATCATATGACTATTAAAATGCACAATTACGAAAAACATGAAGAATTATGACATAGGCAAAAGATATAATTTATTCTTTACTAGAGCTGTAACTCCTCCCTCACCTCCATGGTCAACCCTGGCCACTATCACTTCAACCAAGTAAAGAACCCCTAGGCTCCCCTGAGAGCTTATTAGAATCTACACCTCCAAAAAGTGAGAACTAAGAGTTGGGTAGCCCTGATACTTCCCACACCTATTATGGCATCCTATCCAGGCCATGGCAGAAGTCCAGGCAAAGCTAAAGAGAACTATGAAGTAGGAACAGTGTTTTCACAGCACACATTCCCTAGCCAACCAAAAAGAGGTATAAGAGAATTTACTTTAGAATACTTGGTAAGCTAAGGAAGCTTGTTTAGATGATGTCTGGCAGGACTTC
>PVKN010001553.1:8605-50809 GCA_004027915.1 Capromys pilorides
CCCCCCCCCCCGGGATTTCTGCAGATTGGATGCAAACCAACAGTGCCAGGGACATTCTCCAGAGATTTCCAGGGGTAGGGAGTGCGTTGCATGTCTTTAAAAATAAAAAATAAAAACAGTTCAACAAACCAAACCCAACTGCACCCAAACCAGCCAGCTGAGAAAGCAAAAAGAATCCAAACAAAACCCACACAGGCCTGAGAATTCATTGGCCGCCCACACTCCCACCGCCCCTCCCCCTCAGCTGCTGCTACACACAGTGGGAGATTAAGGGATCACCAGAGGAGACCCTTTATTTTTATCCAATCCAGTCAAACACTTCATCCCCACACCACACACACACACACACACACACACACACACACGAACACACGAGGTACCTTGACAGCCGCCCCTTGTGTCCACAGCCCGGCTCCTTCACCAGCCTTTATTTCCACCTGCAAAAGAAACCAGACAGACTGATGAGCTAGGCTGGTAGCAGAAAAGAAGCAAAAGTCCTTCCTCAGCATCCCCGAGGGCACCGAAGGGGAAGGAAAGGGGGGAGGAGGAAGAAGGAAGTGAAGGGAAGGGGCCTCGGGAAGAAAGGCTAGCGGGGACCATCTTCCTGCCTCCAGCTGCCGCCCAGACCCGCGCTGATGGGTTTCTTCGCCTTCCAGTGTGTTTTTGTTTTCATTTCTCCGTTCTGAACCCTCCCGCGATCCGAGAGGGCACTGGTCCCTCGTCCCCTGCCAGCGTCCGGCCTGCCCGTCCCTCCTGGCCCTGTGCGCACTACCTCTGCCGGCCTCCTCTGCTGCATCGGCCGCCGCCGGGCCTCCCATTATCCCCGCCGGAGGGAGCGCACGGAGGGAGGCACTGCAGAGGCGGCGGCCGCCAGCTGCCGTGAGCTCCCAGCCCTCCCTCCCCGCGCGAGGCTGGGGCGGCGCGCGCGCCAGCCAATCCCGCGCCCAGCCCTGCCCCCGCCGGTGGACCTGCCCAGCCGCGAGGCGGGGGCGCCGCGAGGGTGCAAGGAGCCGGCAGGGCTGCTTCTCCGGCCTGCCGCCGCTCCCTAGAAGGCGGGGGATCCCGGGGTACCCCCTGTCTCCTCCCGAGGGCCGCCCCGAAGGAAATATGCAGAAGGCGTCCTCTGTGCCTCCGGGGTCGAAGATGACACGCAGCGCCTGGAGTAGGGCAGATGCCGGTGGGATTCCCTCCCACCTCCGTCGCTCTCGAGCCAACCTTATGCTGGCAGCCACTGACACAAGAGAGTCGCAACAGCCTTCAGCCTTCAGTCCTCCAAGAAGAAAAAACGGAGGCAACGGAACCTTTACCCCACTTTGCAGATAAGGAAACGAGGCAGACAACCAGTGCAGTAACTTACGCAAGGTGACACAGCTAGAACACAGCAGAGCCGGACTCCAGGCAAGGTTTGTGCCCTCTAAAGACAGTTCTGCATTTTCACTTCCCCTGCCCTCCAGTACCCGCCTCAGAAAACAGGCTGCTTCTGGGAGCCCACAGTGCCTGTGACTCAGCCTCCCCAATTGAGCTGCGTTCTCTGGGGACACTCGAACACCCACTTTATTCTACCAGGCTCACTTAACGCTGCTGCCAGAATACACCCCAGCTCACCACGGTTTCCCTCTTTCAGAGGTGCTCTCCCAAGAGTCCCCTAGGGCTCCGGGCTTTGCATAGCCAGAAGAGAAAGAGACAGGATGGTACTCCAGACCCCCAGTGCTCTGACCTTCCAGTTCCTGACTCAAAGCCTCTGACGGCTGCAATGCCCTATGACTGAAGGGCAGTCAGGCTGGGCAAGAACAGAGAACAAAAGGACAGCCCTGCAGCCCACTCTTGGATTCAGTTCCTTTTCTGCCCCAGCCCACACCAGGCAGCTAAGCACCCAGAGTGCCCACATCTTACATTTCTAGTAGCCACAATTTTGAGTTCAATCCCAGGCTGCAGCGCACAGAAGGGGAAGGAAGGAGAAGGGAGGAAGAAAGAGAAGAGGGGAAGGGGCCACCATCCTGCCTCCAGCTGCTCGCCGGGACCCAGCCACTGTTAACTTACCTGTCTGAGCCTCTCTTGGCTCATCTGTGAGATGGAACTACCAGCTACTTCATACAGCTGTGGGGCTCGCATGAAGAAATGCAGCACATCATCTGCCACTCTGTCCATGCTGCTAGCTACCAGCACTCTTCACTTCTGGAAGAGCTCACTGGGTGCTATTTCTCATTCTCACAGATGAGTAAGCTGAGGCCAAAGAGAAGTGACTCATAGGACTAGGTAGGATGCATGACAGTCCCTGAGCCAGTGATTCGCTCTATTACCCACCCCACCACAGATGCCTAATTGTCCCTCCCCCAGGTCCCAAGGGGGTACTCCAAACAGAATGAGCTGCCTTAGGAGAGACAGTAAAGCTGGTCTCTGGTGACAAGGCACCAGGGCCCACACCTGCCTTCCCCTGGGGACAAAAGGCAGCACAACTGGGACTGTCAAAATAAGAAGGGAAACCGCTTACAAGGCAGAGTAAGGAATAAGGTCTTAAACCATGGCTCTGGCTGGAAAACTGGGCTTTTTGTACCTTTTAACTCTTATTCTGAGCAGGCCAAATAGAGTCTGTCCTTAATCCTCATCTCCAAAACCTTTTTTCACTCCCTTTATCCCACATACAGTCTTCTGGTGGCTAAAACAGAATACCACTGAATGGACTGTATCAATTTAACACTGTTGCTGCGACTAGGCTGCTGCAGTTTATCAAGCCCCTGCTACATACTAGGCTTTGCTCCAACCACAGTGTAGGATCATCTCATTTGACTTGCTCCACCCACAACCTTGTCTTACTGGGGAAATGGGAGGAGCTTAGACATGTGAAGTTACCATCAACATAACTGGTGAGTGGTGGGCTGCAATTCAAACTCAAGCCTCTCTTATTCCAGTTTTCTTAACACTCCCTCCTCCCCAACCCCCAGTGTCAATCCCAGGGAGATGTAAAAATAATGGGTTACCCAAACTGACTACTTCCTTTTAAGCTGCAGATCTGAGAATAGTAATGTTTGCACGCTTGGAGATTTCTCCATGCTGCTCCTTCTGCCTGGGTGCCCCTCCTCCTCCTAACAAACTAATGTGGGACAAGGCTTAACACAAACAGTGCCTTCCCTCTGCCAGTTTCTCAGCTGTCAAGTCTCCATGAGTAACTCAGGCTCCTCCAGTGTTTTCGGGAAGCAGTGTACTACTTTCTTGAGGGCACCAGTCGCAACAAAGTACAGTTATTTATTTACACGGCAGTCTTCCCCATGTACGCAGGGGCCCTGGCTTCCCCATTTATGAGGCTGCATGGAATTGGAATGTGCTGAGCTGAGTTTCTCCACAGACAGGGTGGTGAGGCTGGGGGCTGGGTATGGAGATGGAAAGATCCCTTTTCTGGGTGGTCTCACTTAGGTCCCCAAGGAGCCAAGGGGACATCTGCCCACCCAGAAGAGCAGGACCTGCCATAGGGGAACTGTAGCTGAAGCTCAGATTTGTTCAGCCAGCAAGCCTTCCTGCTAGCTTGCAGGAACCACAGAACCACATTCTTACCCCAAGTGCCCATCTCCCTGTGCCTACTGCCTACAGCTATCCCGAAGGACCTGTAGTTTCCAAGGCAGCCGGCCTCTCCCCGCCTCATCCCACCTTGTCTTTCCTTCCCTCTGCTGAGGCACCTGCCATCACAAGGTTCAGCACAGTCACAGAGGTGCCCACCAGTGCCACTCTGCCTGCAGGAAACGTCACCATATAGGACTCTCCTTCTATCTCTATATGCCCCTCACTCTACATTGGAGGGTTCATAATGACAAGGCCAGAGGTGCCAGGGACAGTTCTGTATTTCCACAGCAGGACAATGGGGTCACAGACTTCTGCACTGGCAAGAGGTGAATGGATCATCCACTTTTAGGACACACACCAAGAATCTCAGGAACATTGACACCCAAGGGTGAAACTCCACCCTGACAAAGACTAGGTAATGTGAACATCTCCTGACACATACTGGAGGGGTGGGAAGGGCTGCAAGAATAGCAACCAAGCACTAAGCTTGTGGAGGAGGCCCCATACCTGGAAGTACAATATAACCTACTTAACCTTCAAAGCAAACCAGTGAGGTGGGAATTACTCATGCCCACCTTAGTGATGGACAAACTGGGACAGAGAGAGGCTAAGCACCTTACCTCTAAGGTCACAAAGCTAGAAAATGTGCAGGACTCACTATCCCTCATTTGCAGGGGTGCTGTCAGAGCTCATCAGTAGCTCTAAGATTTTCAAGCCCACCTACCTCACCTGGCAGGGGAAATAGAGACACAGGCTTCTCTCCCTTGCTATGACAGTGTCCTAAATGAGGTCACTCGCCACAGGGATTCCATCAAAGCTGGTTTTAACCCTGCTTCCTCCAAGAAGCCTCCTCAGATTACCCCAGCCGTCTGCCAGCCTACAGCACTTGTAAAGTCTCTCATTTGACACTTCGAATGTGTCTGTGTGTCTTGCCTCCCCAACCAGAATGAGGGGGGAATTGTGCTTCTGCAAAGCTGCTGTGCCTTTTCAAAGCACACTGAGGGCTTTTGCCCCATCTTCCACATGCGAAAGGCACTTGGAATCCACTGTGAGGGAAGTCTGTGACCTCCTTCCCTCTGTATCACACAAAGGATCCTGCCAAAGTAACCCAACACCCTCCACACACACACACACACACCTTCAGAGCCTATGTTTGAAGTCCCCGGTGTCCACGCATCAATTTCCACCCAAGTAATTGCAGCCCATCACACACACATCATTCCCTATATTTGAAACTCTTTGCAGTTGTCATGGGAACTGCCTTTGCCTTCATTCACTGATCAGGCCTCACAATTAGCTTTGGCAGCGGAAGTCTGTGTCAACTGCAATCGCAGGGAGGAGAAAGCCGAGGAGCAGCAGCAATAGCAAGAAAAAAGATGCCTCTCCTTGAAGATGCAGCAGACCCAGACTGAACCAATGCACCCACTGAAATCTGAGGGAAACCAGTGAAAACAGCTAACTCCACCTTCTCTCTTCCACAAAACAGACAGAATACACCCAGTATCTGATAGCCATCCACTCTCTGACAGGGCCACACTGCCTACACCCACATGCCCTCCTAGATGCTTATAGTAGGATGTATTCTATGAAGCTCCTCAGGGTCTTGGGGTCTCTGTATTCCAAATTCAGCTGTTATGGACCATCACATGTTACAGGCTCTAAGCATATAACAAGGACCATATAACACCACAGAGAATGCAGGATACAAATGCCAAGGAGTTTAGAAATCTGGAGGCAACCTCAGAAGAAGACCTCCAAGAAGAATTAATGCAAAGCATCTGACCTTCCACTTCTAGATCTGTGAATACCCTCAGATGTGCCCAGCCACTTGCCTGTATCCTTCTCCATCCCTGGCACTTGGCACAAGCATTCCAGCATCTCCATACTTGGCAGGGTCACGGGGGGTACCATTCTCCTCATCCTTCACTGTCCCTATGCTAAAACTCAAAACATTCTGCAGAGGGGTGCAGAGGTAACGAAGGCTTATCTCTGCCCTCAAAGCATCCCTCCCTTACAGCCCTACCAGAATGTGCTGTAATTATTTGTTTCCACATTGTCTCCCTCCCTAGACCTCAAGCTCATTAAGGACAGAGTTAATGATGCCTCCCCCTTACTCCTCCTCAGGCTCTGAGCAGAGCCCTGCCCACACCCAGGGCTAGGCAAGGCTTGCCCAGTGGGCCGGGATGGCAACCTGCATGTCCACAGGTCAAAGCAGACAATACTCTGTCTCTGGAAACTGAAACAAGTCAGAGAGAGAAGCGACCTTCCTTTAGCACAAGGGACACTGGCAGTCCCCGGGCCCAGCAAACATCAGAGAGGTGACTTTCTTCCTAGTCCTCCGGCACCTGCTCTTTTCCCACAGCCTGCCAAGCATTCACTGCATCCTAACTCACCCTGCAGCATTAACACCACAGGCAGGACCCAGCCCTCATAGGAAGTATCTGCCATTTTTTTTTTGCCTGGGACTCCAGAATCATTTCCTGCATCACTGGGAACTTGAGCACCCAGAGCTTACCCCAGAAGTGCAGACACTAAAATAAAAAATGAGGAGAGCAGCCCCAAATCCTCCCAACAAGAATGGTTCATACATGGGATGAATAGTAATCTACTACTCTGTCAATTGTTTTTGACCCAACTTTCCTATTCTTGAGGCTTCCCCTGGCAGTAACCAATAGAGGACCCCCAGAGTTTGGCCAATACCTTCAGATGACTTTATTCAATGAAAACTCCCACCCCAATCTGAAAACCTAGGGCTGATGCTCTAATAGCAATGGGAGATGTGTTATTTGTCCACTAACTCCCAGGGTAGGCTTGGAGGTGAAACACAAGGGAGCTGGAACTTGTATAAGCCAGAGGCAGCAAGACAGGACGAAGTCACCTGAAAGTGCCTGAGACTGCGCTTGCACCACCTAAAGCAATCAAGCAACCCCAAAGCTGTGGTCCCCCGAAGGTCCACCATATTTTCCTATACTAGACTGCCAGTTTGCTTTTCGCCTCCTCTCAGTGATTAATAAAAATATAGGTTATTGAATTTCTTATGCAAGTGAGAAGAGATAAGGCCATCAAGGGATTTAAGTGCTCTAAGCATGGTGGCAGCTCAGCCCTACACACAGGCACTCAGGCAGTGGCCTACATCAACCCTAAAGTACTGTCTCCCTCTACAGACATTACTACTTCCCTGGGGAAGCACCATTATCCTACACCAAAATAATCCATCTGAGAACAGCCAAAAGAAACAGCTATTTCCTTAATCTAGAGAGAGGCTCTGGTGAGGGTCCAGGGACCACACTGAGACATGCAATATCTAGCTCACAGCACTGACCAGCAAACTTCCTGTGGGGATAAGAACATTCTTTATCTGCAAAACATGAGCCACTAGCCATGTGTCTCTATTTAGTACTTGAAAGGCAGCCATTGAGTGACTGAGTTATTAAGTGTAATTTTAATTAACTTAAATTTAAAGAGTTTCTTGACATGGACAATTATAGTGGACAACTCAAGCTGAGCATGCGTCTTTAAATTTGAGGTCATGGATACTTTTGAAAATCTGCTAGAAACTACAGACACACTCCTGAGAAAATATACTCCTTATTGAAACTTTCAGAAAGTTCCCAAGCCTTACCCTAAACCAGGTCTGAGATTAGGAGCAGGTATAAGATTATAAGTCTAGGGTTTAGATGAGGGTCCTGGAATCCATTCCCGGAACTAAAAAACTAAATAAACATCTAGATCTTAACCAAATGCTCTTACATAATGCACTTGTCTAAGGAATAGAAAAACAGATCTGATATACTTTACATAGGTCTAGGAAGAGCCCATAAAATGACAGAGGATATCCTTCTATTAACATCCCTGCTAGCCAGCTCTCAGCTTCTACCCAGACATGTGCAAACACAGGAAATTCAGCACCTCTGAGGACTAGCTCCTCAGTGTAGGAAGACCCATAAAACGTCAGGCACTCTTCATCATGGGTTTAGTCAGTCTGCCTGTAGCTTTCATTCCATTGATAAAAGTTGTTCTGTGTTCTCCACATGAAAGGTGATACCCCTTCTTCATAAGATTCACCTAAGTCTGTGTTCCTCTATTCATTTGCAAGGTGAACAGCTATTTCCTTTAATTCTCTGCATGTGACCACTCCAATAGAACTCAAGATGGGCTATCAACATTCCTTAGAGTCTCAACTCTTTCTGTTAGGAAACCAGGGTTCCTTACTTGCACAATTCTCTTTACGTGTGTGTGTATGTGTGTATGTACATACATATATATGTACATACTTTAAGACAGTCTTACCAAGTCACTATGTAGCCCAGGCTAGGCTCCAAGTTATAATCTTGCTGCCTCAACCTCCCCAGAATGCTGGGATTACAGGCACGTTCCACCATGCCTGGCTTTTCTCTTTCAAAAGAAATATGCGACTTTGCATCTATTCTAGTTAAAACCCATCCAGCCTGGCTGGACTGCCCCAATCTCCTTAGTCCCTCTTATGGTTTGTGTCTAGTTGTCCCCCAAAGCCTCATGCAATCATGGGGCAGGGACTTCCAGAGTTTGAGACTTGACTCATGACCCACTGGGATTATGTGTTTTAGTATTGATGGGATTCTGGGTCTGAGTTCTTCTGGGATTACTTGACTCATGATCCACTGGGATTATGTGTTTTAGTACAGATGGGGTTATTGGTCTGAGTACAGCTGGGATTATGGGTGTGGCCTAGGGTGGATGGGCTAAGGCACAGAGCCTGAAAGCAATCTAAAGAGAGACAGAGGGACAGAGAGACAGACTGACACTGTTGCTCGCTGCTGCCCTGGTTGGTCAGTTGCCTGTTGCGATCCTTGCTGTTCCACCACCATGAACTGGATGCTCTCTGTGCTGTTCCACTCATCCACAGGCCAACCGAGTATGGACTGAAACCTACAGTAACTGTGAACTAAATAAACCTTTTCTTCCTTCATTTTGTGTGTTGGGTATTTGTCCCAGCAATGAGTAAAAAGTAACTAAGACAGTCCCTTATTTCCGTCATTCAAATTAATGGCACACATTCACAGATCTGACACACCTATTCCTATGTTGTGTTTTCTTTTTAAAGGTACACATCCCTTCTGCCCTTCTGCCTCATAACCCTCCAACCCTTCTGTGGAGCTCAAGATTTCAGACACAACCCTCCACTGCACAACCACTACCATCTACTACATTTGTGGTAGAGATTCACTGTCCTAAATCAAGTCTTTGAGCACCAAATATCTGATAGCTTTCCTTACTGTTCTCCAAACACACCACACAGGCATACAAGTTCTTAAAGGGTGTTACTGATAACTCCAACTAAATGTTGCAGAAGTACAAGGATAGACATGGAATACATCTCAAGAGTTTCTTACCTCTCTGGTTTACAGAGTGAAGAAATGAGTTGGGTCAGGCTTCTTATCCTGGTTAGCAATAGGAATTCTTTTTCTGTTAATGGCTTATTTTTTCCCCCTTCTCCTATCTCAGCTCCTCCCCCTACTCTATAAGTCATAGTGACTAACTAGCTCCCTAAATTCTTTTGGAATACAAACCACCTGGGGAGCTTGTCGAGATACATATTTTGATTAAAAAGATCTAGGATGGGGCCAGAGACTGAATTTCTAACTGCTTCTGGTGACCCTAATGCTGCTGGCCCACTGAGGAGGGGAAAGTGACTATGAATCATTCAGGTGATCTCAGACTCAGGTGAGCACTCAGCAGCAGAACAGTACAGGAAGAAGCCCATAAGCTCAGTCTCTCATCTGCATCAGAGGATCTCCATGCTGGCTGCACATTAGATACACCTATAGATCCCAGCCCCCTTGGGTCCATCCTAAACCAACTAAGTCAGAATCCCTGAGGTGGGACCCAGGCACTGACTTTGTTCATTCTTCCAGGCAATCCTAAGGTGGAGCCTTTAATCTATATTATTAATAAAAGACTGAAACAAGGCACTTAGATAAATGTCTTCCCTTTTGATACTGTGTCAAACACTGGATCTCTGATATGTCTAAGAAGTGGGCCAGAGAAAACATGGCTTTTCAGAAAGCCAGATCTTAGTTTCTCTAGGCTGCTTTATAACAGAACAGTTTAACTCTAGAACTATGGAGCTTAGATATATATTTGTAATTTACCAAATTTCTGAAAAACCAGACTTCTTGCCAGGCACTGGGCCTTCTTTTGCTCTTCATAAGTCTGTAGACTGTGATTCTGTGAGCACATGGGAATGTATTCAGTCGGGAGCAGGGGCTCTGGCACAGCAGCTGACTGGCTCTTTTACCAGTTTACACCTCCCGGCAAGGCCAGGACCCAGTGGTGGCCCTCTGTCCCTTATTACATTCCCAAAGTTGTTAACCTACTCTTCCTTCTCATTCTTGCTAGGGAAATACTCATTTTCCACCAGACTCAGCATATTTTGATCACTGGACTTCCTGACATGCCTGTGAGGAGCTCAGACTACTCCTGTGCAGTGCCACGGTCCAGAATTAGCTTGGCCTTTTACCATCAGCGCTTACTGGACAGCAGCCCGTGCTGCTACATTGATGGTTCAGTCCTTCCTCAGGGTCACCACCTGTTTTCTTAAGTTACCATTTGTGACTGTTTTATCAGCATTTCCTTCTTAAAAAACAATTCTATCCCTCCAGGTGACCTTTCTTTTAGAATCTGTGGTTATAGGGTTAAAAACTGCTTGCCTTTGAGCAATAATTTTCTTTTTATCCAACCTTCTCTTAGATCTCACAAACACCGAGACAGTGTCTTTCTCCAAAGATTGTCTTCACTTCTACTCCACCAATCAATTTTCCCTTTGTTCCTGAGAGTACCTCTCCTCTCAGCCTCCCTCTGTCTTCAGAAGGACTGAGCTACCAAGCAGGCTAGGCAAAAATGCATCAGAGGTTCTGATCACATTGGAACACACCACCAGTTCTAACATATCTTGTCTCAAACATGCCAGATAGTTGTGTTTCACCTGTTAAATCTACTTGGCTGAGGACTAAAGTGTTCTCAAATCATACATTGTTTATTTTTTCTAATTTTCACTCATAATGTTCTCAGTCATGCTCCTGAACTGATGCATATTTTTTCTATGCAGATTTTTTTCATAAATGATTATTTTCCTACAGAACTCAATCAGGCCTTTATTTCCCTCACATATGAGAGTTTTTTTCAGTCATATACAGGACCATGGTGACTTCTTGCTTCTCTTCCCTCTGCCTGGCCCCAAAGCTCTGCCCCGCAGTTCTTTTAGCAAGCCAGGGATGTCTTGAGATAAACATTTAACTTGTATTGCTTGTTTCCAACTCAGACAAATGCACCATTGTTTATGCATAAAGACTAACTTCACTATTTGCTCTAGGAATGATTTGTCACAGAGCGCTAGTTACCTACTATGTACCAGACACTACACATACTTTTATCTCATTCAATGCTTACAACAGGCTGCAAAGAAGGGTTACCCTTATCTTTCAATTGTGAAAACTGACGCTCAAAAAATTAACTATTAACTTCTTTAATCAGCTATCTTCACTATGCTACAAAGCCACCACCCAGGTAAAAAACGTGAATCAAAAAGTCTCTGACATCAGCCTAGGATCTAAATCCTTCCTGGAACGAAGAAGGAAGACTATGGCACAGAAATGAATCCCTTCAGGTTTGTTATGTACAGAGTCTACCAACTCCCCCAACTTCATGTTAGTACCTACACTTACCCTATCCCCGGGGAACTGCCTTAAAAATCCCAAACTACGTTTCTTTTTTTTTTTAAATTTTATTTATTTATTTGTTTGCTTGTTGTGTTTGTTTGTTTATTTATTCATTTTGTGGCTGGCTCAGCCTGCCCTGGTGGTGGCGCTGGCGCAGCATGTGGTGCCGGGGATCGAACTGCAGTCCCCGCAGTTGCCTGAGCCCTCCTAAGTAGGCACTTTAGACCACTGAACCAAACTACATTTCTTAGTAGAAGGGTTCTTCAGCACCCTCTATGAAGTCTGGGAGAAGAGGGTAGGGCAAGGGTCGGGGCTGAGAGGGAGACGGTACACTATGATAAGCTTCAACCCTATCAGCAGGCAAAACAGAACAGCTATCAGCAGGCAGCTCAAAGGACACCCCGAAGGCAGCTGGGACAAATGGAGCCAAGATGGAAAGAAAAAGCACCAGAAGAAAAAGCTTCTGCCCCACCTGAAGAATTAGGGCACAAACGACCTTCCTAGCCCTGGGAGTTCCTTCAGCTTTGCACTGCTAGACCTAAGAGCTGGGCTCCCAGAAGTCCCCTGAGGCTGCTAAACACTTTGCTCAGTCAGTCTCTCAGCTCTGAGACTGTGCCAGAGACATGCCCATTAAATGTAATGTTGCCTGGGCAGTTGTTCACAGGCTTTCAGTCTTTACAGACCAATTTAAAAAGAAAAAGGGAAGGGACCCACTAGTTACCATTTTGTGTTGTACAAAGAAAAGATTTTAAATTGTTTTAGTCTTTCTACATACATCTTCACTTTATAGAAGAAAGCACATTTTAGGGGCTGGGGAGATAGCTCAGTGGCACAAGTGCCTGCCTGGCAAGTTCAAGGTCGTGAGATCAAATGCCGGTCCCACAAAAAAAAAAAAAAGCATATTTTAAATACCTGAGAGGCAGAAAAGATTTTTTCCTTAGAGCAAAGTATTACTTTTTAAATCAACAAAAGTTAGCTTTAAGAAAAAAACTCACTTCACTGTCCCCACTGTACTGTTTCTCTAGAAACTGGACCCTCTATCCTAAGGGGACTCCAACCATGAAGCTAGGTTTTAACAGACTTTGGGGGGCGTAGAGAAATAGCCACAGCAAAGACCAGGATGTGTGTGTGTGTGAGTGTGTGCGCACACGTGCATGTGTATGCGCAAGACATCTCTCAGCAGCTTTGGCTCTAAGCCTTAGCCAACCCAGATGCAAAGTATCTTCACCGTGACCACCCAGCAGCCTGCAGTAGTAGCTTAAGAACAAGGATGACAAGGCCCTGGCATCACTCCCAGCCCCTCACTCATTGCCCTATCATTGCCAAAAGAAGCACTTCACATCATTCACAAGGGCCAATGGTTCCAAGAACCTCCAGCCGACAAAGCTCAGCCTCAGATTTGGTTATGGGATAAAACAGGGTGAGACACTTAGACTGAAGAAGAAAAGCACTAGAAAGAAGGAGGCCAAGGAAATCAAACTTCACAAAATACATGGGCAAGTCCTCTTTACACCAAAACACCAGAGCTCATGCGCAGAGCTAAGCCTACACCTGATTCCCCCCTCTTCCAAAGAGGACCGCAGCAGGATGACTCTCCCTTCCTCCCAGTACCAGCAACATAAAGGGACTGGACACTGTCTCTGGAGTGTGGAGCTGCAAATGTGCTCTAGATGGCTGTTTTATCAGAAACGGTAAACGAGGCAAGGAATCTGGGGACCCCAGGCCATGACATGCAGTGGATAAGGGAAGGTGAGAAGGAACGGAAACATCCCAGCAACACCCACTGCCCTGCCCCCATGCTTGGATCTTTTTCCTAGCCACGCGACCACAGCCCCACCAGCTCACCGCACAGCTCTGCGCTCAGCGGTCAGGAAATCCCGAGTACATGTGGCCAGCCCATTGCAGCCACAGGTGTCCCAGCTCTCAGATACACAGTGGCTCCCCACCCAGCTTGGGGCTTCAAAGGCCATCAAGCACAACTTGTTCATTTCCCCAAGGAAAATACAGACCTAGAGAAGCTGGGATTGTCTGGGCTCTAGGACAAATCAGTGGCAGAGCCTGGGGAGCCCTGGAAACAGCGCAGGCCGCTGTCTCTGTCCAGCGCCAGTTCCACTGACTGTAGCAACCTCAGCCGCTACACCACTCTGCCTAAACTGCTCAACTTCACGGATCCCTACTTCTGCCAACTCTGTTGTCGTGGCTGCCATGAACCTTGAGCCAGCAGAATGGAAACGAAAGATATACAACGCAGGCCACGCCCCCCCATTTCTCCCCACACTCCGGTGCTCTCATCCCAATTGCTCCTTCCCTCCACTACCCCAAACAAGAGGGTATTCCTTGGGGTTGACAGCGTCTCAAAAGCACATCTTTCATTCACAAATCAGTATCTTGGTGTCTAGTACCTGCCAGGTAGCACAACGCAGTGCCACAACTGTTCCAAGTTCTGGAAAGATTTAAAAAGTCTTTGGTATCAAGAAGTACTCAGTACCACATAGGAACCCAAATCACTTGTTTTGCATTAATTTCCCAAGCAGTTTTAACTGGCTCTTGCCTTCTAAGAGAAAGGATGGCACCTAAGAAAAGGTTTAGAAACATCTCCACTCCCATGTGAAAGCATAAGACCTCCCTGTCGCGCTTTCTTTCCAAGCCCGTCAGCAGCCTTCATCCCTTACCTGATACCATCATCACTCCTCACGTCACCCAGACACGAGTGTAACCTTAAAGCACAATATCTAAAGCTTCAAGCAGAACAATACACTTCTAGAGATAAAGCTGGACATCACTGTTTTGCATCAGATGCAAGATGCAGGAGCTACCTCAGCACTCTGTGGGACCCAATTACTCGCATACAAATTGTCAGCCCCACAAGCGGGCAACTGCACCTTCCAATGTCAATCACACTTCTAGTCACGTGTCCAAAGCTGGACCAAGAGACCACAAGTGTGAGAATGGGCTTAAATGGAAAAGTCTTCTAACAAGTCCTTCATGATTACAGGGTTCTCAAGGAAAGATGGAGAGCCTAGCAAGAGCTAGCTTACCTCCTTGAGAAGCCCCACTTTTTTCTTCAGCACCTCACACTTGCGAAGTTTGCAGATCTGGTGTGTGCGGCGGTTGGTACAGCTGGTGCAAGCCCCACAGTTTTCCAGCCTCCGGCAGGGCTCACAGCTACCACACCGTTTCCGTTTCTTTCGCCCATCTCCGTTCCCTCTCATCTGGGCCTCACTCCCAGTCAAAGGAAGCCCAGATCCCTGGAAGCCCCCTACCATCACTTGGCCCTGAGGGAAGTCATAAAGGCCTGGCAGGTCCGGCTGGACGGCCAGGGGCACCTGAAACTGGCTCATGATGCTGACACTGCCAGAGTGGAAAGCATAGGTCCTGTGCAGAACCACAATCCAGTTTCCAAAAGTTTCCTGCAGTCTGCAAAAGGCCACCAATAGGTCTTTCTCTCCTAAAACAGTCAATAATCTACAAAGGTGGAAGACAAGGAACTCCCGTCTCCAGGGTGGATGCCTCTTCACCTCCTCTGCAGCAGTCTGACAGGGCTTCCAGGGCCACTTTCCCACCTGCTGGGGCCCAGGACCTGCGGGAGGACAGCAGCAGCAGCCCTCAAGGAAGGGATCATCTTGGCTGGGTGAGTTCTTCACCCTCGCTCAGCCAGGACCCGGGCATGAGGTGAGCAGGTAGGTGGGTGTGCGGCGGGGCAAAGCAGGGTGGAGTCTCCCCAGGGTAGTTCTCCTCTGGGGGTCAGGACGATGGGGAAGACGGCGCTGCCTGAAAAAGAGACAGAAGGGGAAGGCGCATCACTCTAGGCTCAAGGACAACTTTCATGCTACCTCTTCCTGCTTCTGGGAAAAAGATGGGGGAAGAAAGGGGCTAGCTCAAGTGAACCTCTGGCAGGACTTGGCAGGGAAGTGGACTAGAGCCAGACTTGGCGCTCAGGAGGCCTGGACGACGAATTCAAAGGGCTGGAGCAAGTGGCACTTCAGAGAAACTTGCCCGCTGCCAGGCCCCCACGCGCTTGTGAGTTTCTCCAAAATTCCCCCACACCGCCTCACCGGAGGCCGCGGGGCCCCGCGCCAGGGCACAGTGCTTTCAGAATAAAGTTTGTGGAGAGCCTCGCTGGGCCGGGCTGCCCGGCGCCCCGGGCGAGGAAGCGGGGGCGCGCCCACTGGGAGCCTGCGCCCGCCCGGCCGGGCGGCAGAGGGCGGCCCGCGTCGCCGGGGGGAGGGGGCGCGCTCGGGGAGGGGGCGCGCTCGGGGCGCGGGCCGGGCTGAGCGCGCGCCGCCGCTCGGGCTCCTTTGTTCTGGGGCCTCGGCCGCTCGGCTCCGGCGGCTCAGCAGCCCCCCCGCCCCGCCGCCCCCGCTCGGCTCCGCCACGCTGTGACCCGCAGCACCCCGCGAGGCCCCCCAGCCACAAAGAAGCGGCCCTTCGGCGGACCCGGCCGTCCCCTCCCCCGGGCCGACCCCACACGCCTCCCCTCCCCCACCCCGGAGCCGGAAAGGCACCGACTGCACCGACCTGCCCGCCGCCTCCGGGGCGGAGCGCACAAAGGGGCAAAGTTTCTCGGCCCGCGCCACCGCCACCGCCGTCGCGGCCGCCGCCGCCGCCACCGCCTGGGGCGCCCGCCTCCCGGAGCGCCCGGCGAGCAGAGCTCGACGCTCAGAGCCCCCGCCCGGGCCGAGGAGGAGACGGCGCAGGAGGAAGGAAGAGGCAGCGGCGGCCGCGGCGGCAGCAGCAGCAATGAAGGCGTCCGCGGGACTCCCCGCCCCCCGCGCGCCGCGGCACGTGCTCGCCGGGGGACTCCCCCGCCCGGGAGGGCGCGCACGTGCGGCCCCGCCGAGCCCCGCAGCCGCCCCCGCCGCCGGGCCCGGGGCCGCGCGAGGGGGGAGCCCCGCGGAGGGGTGGGGGTCGAC
This sequence comes from Capromys pilorides, assembly GCA_004027915.1. NCBI lineage: Eukaryota > Metazoa > Chordata > Mammalia > Rodentia > Capromyidae > Capromys > Capromys pilorides. The sequence continues at coordinate 24,771 of PVKN010001553.1, forward strand.
GCGGGCGGCCGGCGGGGCAGGGCCGGGGCAGGGCCGGGGCCGCGCGTCTCTGCACCTGCAGGACCTCCTCGCCCCGGCCGGCCCTCCCGGACCTAGCCGCTCCTCGGGTCGCCGGCCCTGCCCTCTGGCGGGCCTGCGGCGGGTCCGGCGAGGCGGGTGGGGCTTATGGACCTTCCAGCCTAGGCCCTCGGCCGGGCTGGCCTTGATGTCCCCACTTCCTGCCACTCTCTAGAAGGCCCAAACGGCCCGGGACCGCCTTGGCGCCCCTTAGCAACCCTGAGCTCAGGGCCTCACTGACCCTTTTCCCCGCCTGCTGCTCTCATTCCGGGGCAGGACAATGGGGGACATCGCGCGTTTGCGTACCGAGTCAGCCTGGCCGGTAAGAATGGGGTGCCCGGAGGCGGAGGCCTCGGGCGGACTGCGGGGCACCCTCGCGGGAGTCATGGCCGGGCGCCCTGCCCAGGCGGACCCCGAGGCCCTGCCTTTGCGAGCCTCCCCCGCGCGGCGCTCGGCTCTTTCGCGTCGAAAACAAAGACTAATCCGATCCCCCCGCCCTGCCTCCCAGAGGAGGGGGCCAGGCGCGCCGCGGAGGGTAACCCGGGAGGACAGCGTTCAGGAGGGGCTTGGGCAGCCCCCGAGGGTCCGTGGCGCGACGGAGCCCTAAAACCCGGTGCAGACACTTTGAAAAGTCATCCTGGGATATGTTCCAGGCAGGGGATAAGAGCACGAGGAGCAAAAATATTTCTAAGTGGCCAAACTACCCGTTCTCTGCTGCTTTTCTCCCTCACCTGTTGTGCCGGCCAAGTTGAAATTCCAGGTTAGGTTAATTCGGCTCCACCCATCTGGCCTGACTGCCAGGTTAGTGCCCAGAGCCGTCTTTCCACCTACCTGAGTTGCTGTGGAGAAGGGTGGGTCTCTAACACACTCCCGGGCAAGTCCTGGCAGAAACAGCCACAGGGCAGACTAGCCCGACCAGTTTGGGCGGTGCTCACCAAGCCAGGTACCTGGCAGGAGTCCTCGCTGGCTGAAGCCGACAGTTCAGCCAGAACTGGAAAAAGAGCATTCGGCTGGCTCTTTAGAAGGAGGTGGGGAGTAACTGATCTCAAGGAGCGCTGTCCAGAAAGCCCTAGGCAGCGGGGTAGCCCGGATTCTCCCTGGAACTTCCCTGTCTCAGGCCTGATTTTGACAGCCTGCTCCAGCGGCCAGGTAGTCAGCTGTCAGGTGGGTGGGGACAGGGCTGCTCTACCTGTTTCCTACCCTGGCCCTTGAGAGCACCGAAGAGTTTCTGTTCAGGGAAGTAAGATTACAACGGAGATGAAGAGTGTAGTTTGCAAACGTGAGGAGTTATTGACTCAAAATTGTTTTCAACTTAATATCTTAACTATTTTAATAAAAGGAGTATTTTTAAAATGTAGAAAAAATATATAGAGAAAAACTGGCCCCAAAACAATTTTATGTAACAATTTGCTGCATTTCCTGTTAGCTTTCCTATTGTGGATTAGCTACACACACACACACACACACACACACACACACACACACAGTGGTATGCACACTGATTATTCCAATTTGCTGGCCTCTTCTCACTTAACGTTATTCTATAAGCATGATTCTATTTGCTGTGCAATCTCTAGAAAGAGTGTGAAAATGAGGTGAAGACAGTGAAGGAAACAGACCTGGGTTCCGGACGTGACTCTGCCAGTTGGTAGCTGTATGATTTTGAGCAAGGTGCTCAATAGGAATTGAGTCAATAAATGACAATCATTGAAAAGTCGTGGGAGGTAGGTGCTACCATCAAACGTTTCACAGATTAAAACAAAATTAAGTAACTTACACATTTTACAAGCGATAAATCGCAGGCTCAATTTGAATTCAGCAACTTTTCTCCTGTGTTCTTAGTAAGTGGTACTAGCAATTTACTGTACGAGTTTACTCTTCACCTATGAAGGGGTTTTATAACCCTATAGCTTAGATAACTAGGTAGGTGTTAGTGTCATTTACTGGGACCAAGGAAAGATCAACCCCTTCCCACCCTACCACACCACTACCCCTTTCACTGGCCAGATTCTCGTAAGTGCCATAGGTCTTGCCAGAAAGGCCAGATTCATCTGCCACTAAGTTAGCTGCTCCCTCAACAGAACAGTTAATGAGAGCTAACAGGTTGTGATTGTTTGCATGTATCCCTGAGGCACTTAGAATAGGGGGTGAGGTTGGTGACCCATCCCCAGTGACTGGGGCAAAGCTTCTTGTTGGCAGGCACGCAGCTGCCCCAGGGCCAGAAAGAGAACTGTTCTGTCTTTGAAAACCTCAAAGAACTACAAAGACCACAGAGATAGCAGGGGACATTTCCTCAGATGAGGAAAAAGTGCGTTTCTTTAGAAAGTGACAGAGTGAAACCAATGCTGCTAGGTGTATGCTAAGCCTGAAAATGATTGAATAGGAGTTAGCCTCTAAGGTACTTGTTCCTGCTCCTGTCTTCAGGTAATAAATAATGTGTCCTATTTGAAGAAGATTTGGATGTGGTGTACTGTTTTCCCCCTACATAGAAATATGAATATAAACCTGGACTTGATTTTAAGATTTGAAAACAGGTTTATATAATTTTTTGATGGGTTACTTCTTAGGTTATGTATTTGTTAAAAATATAATCAGCAAGGGCCAACCTGATAGCTCAGAGGACTAAAGCAACTGCTTAGGCAGAGCACAGCGGCCAGGTTTCAATCCCCGGCATGCTGTGCCAGTCCTGCCTGCAGGGTGCACTGAGACGGAGATTGAGACTCAGTGTGGTGGTGCACACCTGTAATCCCAGCACTTGGGAGGCTGAAAACAGGAGAATCACTATGAGTCCAATCTCAGTGAGACCCTGTAGACCCTGTCCTAAATACAGAAGAAAAATATGTGTGTGTGTGTATGTGTGTGTGTGTGTGTATTCAGCTAAACTGGGTGTGGTGATGCACACTTGTAATCCCAGCACTCAGGAGGCTGAAGCAGGAGGGTTGTTTTGAGTTTGAGACCAACCTGGGCTATACAGTAAGCTAACTGCATAGCAACACCCTGTCAAAAAAAAAAAAAAAAAATATATATATATATATATATATATATATATATATAGTCAGCTAATATTTGCATTCTCATTTCAAGGCACTTCTATACATAGTACTTTTTTCTGCAGAATGGCTCATACAGCAAGTATGCAAATACTACTTTTCTGTGACATAGTTTTTATTATCATCACCATTTTCCAGATAAAGGAAATGAGGCTCAAAGGTGCAATTTGTCCAGCACCATTCACTCGTGAATGGCAGAATCAGGCCTATACTCCACGACCATGAAGTTGGCCTATCAATTCACTGGGCCTGATTATAGGGCAGAGCCTGACATCTTGTCTTAGAGAAAGGGAGATTCATTAGTGGCTTGCTTTTGGACATGTGTGGGCACATGGGACATGTGTAAGATATCTAGACTATGTCTTTAAATAGCTCAGCAAATGCCTCGTGTCTTATAACTAGTTTTGTGACTATCTTTTGAATCTAGGCTGAATCAAATAGGCTGTATTACTTGCAAGGGGAGTAAGGATATCCGTCACGATGGGAAAGAAGTTAAATCACTCAGGGTGCTATATATGCAACAGGGGTGAAGCCCTCGGTCTGCCAAACCTTGCTTGACAAAGGGTGTCAGGGTCCATTATGTTGTGCTGCAATAAGGAACAATCTCTAAATGGCAATGGTTTATTTACCTTAAGAAAAATGTGTTTCTAAATTGCAATCATGTCCTCTGTGGGTCAAGAGGAGCTCTTTCCTGCAGCCAGATAAGAGACCTAGCCTGCTGAGTGGACATGTGTGGAGGCAAAGCGTCCTTGAAGCTTTAACCTTAGTACTAAGCACATAGCACTAAGTACTACTAGTACTAAGTACTACTCTGGTGCTACTTGAGGAAGCCTTTGCTGATTGCTGAGACTAGCTCAGGGACCTATGGGTCATGTTGTAAGAGCATCTGGCTTGTCCTATCCACTAGGGGATAGATAAGAACCACATCTTGGTCTTTGCTGTGTGGTTCCCACATGACTCTTGTCCCATCTGCTGAGCAGAAGCCTGCTTGCCCATTGTGAACGTATCAACCCCATTTCATAGTTAAGCTCCCAATCCATATCCTTTCAAGTCACATTTGCAGGATTTTCACATTTCAAAGACACCAGTCCTCAGTGACCCTTCCAGAGGTCCTGTTCTTCCTGCCCCTCTCGTGACATTTCTTCCTTTTCTGTACGCTGAGCTGCTTCCTCCAGATGTCCGAGTTCCAACTGCAGCTCCCGTGTGTACTAGTTTGTGACTGTGGGTAAAGTTGACTTTCCCCGACTGGCATTCTTTTTATTTGTAAAGATGGGACTAGTGACAGCTTCATCTTAATGATACAGGGGAATGAAACTCCCAACCTGAAAGGTACCCAGGATGAGTATGTGTTCTCTAAAACTGAAGAATGAATTTTAGCAACAGAGGGTAAGAGCAGAATATTTATTGGGGGAAAAAAGCGTCTGTCCAAGAAGGGACAGAAGAGGGACCTGAGCAGGTTGCCCTGGGGAAGCTACCATTCCCAGGGATCTTTATAGAGTAAAACCATGTGGTGAAGCAGGTCTAAAGTGGAGAACATGGGAACTCATGTGGGTGGGCATGAGGTGGGACAAAACTATGGTCAAACACTAAAGTTACAAGCATCATTGCTCGGGTAAAATTGATTAAAACAAGGACCAAATGAAGAAGCACGTAGCAAGTGGGAATGAATATAGAACAGGACTTTATTGAGTAGACAGTAGCAGTTGGATTAGTGACTCTTCCTGGCTTCCTCAAGGTGATGATCAACCCCAGATGCTTATCTTTAGGGAGGTGAGCATTTGTTTGATCTTTGGTCTTTAGGTCTGGCCCATAGCAGGAACAGTTGTTAAGTATCTTGTCTTCCATGCTGTCTCCTTGAGGGCCTAGCCCATGGATCTTAGTGTATGGTAGGTGCGCAAACTGTTTCAAACTCCTGTTCCTATCCAATCCCTTGCTTCCTCTTCCAGCTTCACAAATAGTCTTGCAGTATTTTAACTTTATGTAACCATGACAACCAGAGTTAATGCATATATACAATAATCAGCGAGGACTTTATGTATTTGTGACACACAGAAATGGATATAAGGTGTCCAGGAGCCCAGCATGAAACCTCACACTGAAGAGGCTCAGTCAGCCTCCCCAGTGGGGGCCAGTGTTCATCAGTCACCCCCTCCCTACGTTCTTGCCCAGCATAGGTTCCTCCCTCGACCTGCTTGCTCTTATGCCCTCTCTTGGGCTGTCTGTTTTCCTCCCTCTCTCCTGCCTTTCTTTTTCTCCCTTTATTCTGTGGTCTCCTTTCTCATGGACATGGACACTGACCTTTGGTTCTGAGCTCCTGCGTATGGACAAACCACCCAGAACCTTCAAAGCACCTTGACATATCTCCTGCATCCTGGTATATCAGCCAAGAATTACAGTTTCACACTTCTGTTGTTCCAAAGTGTAGGCGGTGGACCTGCAGCCCCAGCACCACACAGAGCTTGTGCAAATACAATGTCTCAGCAGGATCCAGGGTTACTGAGTAGAAACTACCTTTCAAGGAGACCTCCAGGTGAATTTTAGGCCACCTGGTGTGAAGAAGCTTTGCTTCGAGAGGGGGAGGGGGCTGCTAGTTAGCGTAGAACTAAAGGGATCCAGGCAAGGCTAGAAAAGCAGCTCAGAGGATAAGTGCTTGCCTAGCATGTGTGAGGCCTTGGGTTAGAGCTCCAGTACTAGGGGGATGGGGGATGGTGAGACGAGGAGGCTAGGAGCTGAGTAGGGCACAGGTTGGAGGAGGACAGGATATGGGTATTTATCACGGGGTGGGGTCGGGGGCATTCCTAGAAAGGCCTCGACCAAACATGGCTCAGACCTTGCAGGGTGTCATTTTAGTGTTGTTCTTGGGAAGATACATTGTTGTCAGACCTCCTGCGGAGTTATTCTAATTGTTCCTGGGGAATACATTGTATTCTTTTCTTTGACCTCTGGGAGGTTGAACCCAGGGCCTTGAGCTCGCTCAGTGCTCCACCACTGATTTGCATTCCAGCCTCCCCACAGGTTTTCCCTTGCAGTCCTGGGGATTGCACCAAGGATCTTGCACACAATAGATAAGGGCTCTACCAATGGTTTATATTCCTAGACCTTTTAAGAGTTTAAGACAGTCTTTCCAATTTTACACTCACAATCCTGCCTCAACCTCTTAAATAGCTAGGATTACAGGCCTGTGCCACTGCACCTGCCTACCACTGTACTATATCTGCTAATCTAGGTAGTTACCATTCCACAGGGCTGCTTAATGATGATACTGTAACCCACACCCACCTGTCACTCAGCTGTCTCAGACTACAAGAAGACTTGAATTTTCACCTGAGGCTCTGGAAAATAAACTAATTATCAGTTACTAAAAAATATCTGCAGGGCCAGCGATATAGTTCAGGGAACTAAGCACCTGCTTAGGCAAGCATAGGGACCCAGGTTCGATCTCCAGTTCTGCACACTGCTCCAGCCCCACCCCCGGGCACATTGAGCCAGCCACTGAGATCAAGTATAGTAGATCTCACCTCTAATCCCAGTGCTGGGGAGGCTGAAAATAAAAAAAAAATCACTACAAGTCCAAGCTGCATAGTGAGACCCTGTACCAAATTCATTAAAAAAATAAAAAAATTTAAAAATCTGAAAGACAGAAAAGACAAAGGCAGAAAGACATTAGAGGGGAAATAATAGATGGGTCACCTGAGCCAGACACTGACTGACTCTCAGCAGGGCTCACCCTGACCCACAGGGCCACAGGAGACTAGTGGGTGCTGGGAAAAAAGAAAGTGCAGGAAGCCCAGGATGCATGAGAAAATAGCTTACTTTATGAGCATGAGTAGGTAAGACTGGTTTTTGCTTTTGTTTGGCTTTTGGATTATTTGTTACTGAGGATTGGACCCAGGCACTTTCTGCAGAGCTACTGCTCCAACGCTTAATACTTATTTATTTTAAATGGTGTTAACAAGGGTTCCCTAAGTCACTGAGTTGCTGGGGTGTGGCTTGCACTTTTGACTCTCTTGTCTCAGCCTCCCACAGGGCTGGGATTACAGGCATGTCTGAGGCGCAGGGAAGAGGCTGCCTCTTGGTAGCAGAGTCCTCTTTGGGAGCAAGGAGGAATGTTCCTTCATGCCAGGTGACAGAAGATGGTGGCACTCCCTGTGGACCCTCTTGGGACCTGGATACGAACATCAGCATTAAGAGGAAACCTTAACTTGGAATGTCAGATAAATCATGAGTAATTTGAAATACATGGATGCCAAATATCACATGCCAGGTCCAGCCTACCTCAGGATTATAGCCTGCCCCCAAAGCACTGGACCAGGCAAAGTTTGAGCTGAATGCAAGTCTGTCCTTGGGGCCAGGGAGCACAGTCCTAACCCCTAAGAGCCACTGTTTTTGAATTTAGGATGAAATAGAGATGGATAATGTTAAGTTAGAGCTGGAGCAGTCATTTTTATGAGACATTATGCTGTGTTGTTCACTTTGAAATATATTTTGCCCTACAAAAGTGAAAACTATCAAAACACACTGTCTAAATTATCCTATAATGGGTGGGGTAATTCAGGAAATGTATAACTATAATAGTCATTAGTTTTGCCTGTAATGGTGGTGTATGCCTGTAATCCTAGCTCCACAGAGGCTAAAGCAGAAAAATCACAAATTTTATCGGTAGCTTAGTGGGGCCTCATCTCAAAATAAAAAATTTAGAAAGGGACAGGAATGTACCTTAGTGGTGGAACATCCATGGGATGGACTCCTCACCATAAAAAAAGTGATGTAATTTTGATAACTCCAAAAAGAAAAAAGGCTTCTGTAGATGATGAACTGTTTCTTAATCTAAAATAATATAATTCTGCTCAACTAGATAAATTGCTTCTATATAAACAGGCATTTATCCTTAGGGACCTGTGGAAGAAAATGAAGCATTTATTTATATGTTGACAAAACAAATTAAAAGTTAAAACATAAACCAAGAGTCAGAGAGATAGCTCAGTAGACTAAGCACCTGCTTAGGCAAGCACAGGACCAGGGTTCAATCCCTGGTACCACAAGCCATGCTGGCCCTGCCCTTGGGCATGCTGAGCCAGCCACCAAGCCCGAACATGGTAGTGCATGCCTGTAATCCTAGTGTTGGGGAGGCTGAAAACAGGAGAATCACTACATGAGTCTCAGCTGCATAGTGAGATCCTGTACCAAATGTGTAAAATAGAATTACAAATCAAATTAACAAAAAATATATTTATACTTAACATATAAAAAAGAAAATAAACACCCTAAAAAATAAAAATAGAAAAGATCTAGGAGCTAGATATGGCGGTGCACACCTGTGATCCCAGCACTTGGGAGGCTGAGGCAGGAGTGTGAGTTCAAGGCCAACCTGGACTACATAGTGAATTCAAGGCCAGCCTGAACTATGTAGCAAGACCCTCTCATAAAACAAAACAGGTCCAGAAGTTGAGCATTCACCAAGAAAAAGAAAAAAAAAGGCAACCAATAAAGATACTAAGCCTCTAAGCTCATTACCATAGAGGCATAAGTCTGGATCCAGTGGACCCATCCATTTTATTTCTACTGTAAAATTTTACTGTAGCCTTATAGTACCTGACTGTGTCTCAGTACTTTTGCCCGTGTATGATGAAAAGTAAAACGTGTGTACATGTGCAAAACTTTCAAAGGCAGATTTAGACCCACTTTTGCGCTCTATATAATCTGTTTTCTGTGTGTTTACCCAAGCATCACAGAGGGTCCAATAGACCCACACCATTTCAGGATTTGATTAAAAAACAAAAAGTTTTCTTCTGATTTTTTTTTTTTTTTTCTGGTAGTAGCCTAATTCTGTACAATGACACATGAAAAGCCAGATTTGCACATTTTGGAGGTCAGAAGTGAATCATCAGATTACTCATGCATGGATGATGAAGAGGATCCATTATACATGCTTTTCTTACAGAAGAGTACTGTGGGTGTGTGCTGTTGCTGATTTTGACATTGGCCATGTGAGCCAAAGTTCCTGTGACAGTGAAATGGAGCAAGAACTAACTGCTACAGACACAGGGAATGCAGACCTCTTTGACTCAGTTGAGGAAGAAAATAGCAATGTGACTGTATAATTTGGCTAGTCAAAATGTTGCAAAATGGCCACACAGCCAAATAGAAAGATCCAAAGTTAATACTAGGTCTGAAAACAGTGAAGATCTTGGTAGGAGGGAAAAGTATTGGACAGAATGTTAGCACTGCCTTTCCCTGTTGGAAATTGTAACAGACAAAATGCTACAAGATGCTGTGAAATACACAAGGCTCAAATGCAAATAAAACATCCCATATGCACCAATAGCCATATTCATAAAATGTATTTATTTTGACACTTCACTAGCTGAACTGAAAGCTGGTCTGCTGTATTTAGCACAGATTTCTTATGATGATTACAGGAATGTAAAAGACTTGCAGAAATATGGCATAAAAATTTAAGCCCCTGTAGATATGAAGATGTATTATGCTTTCAATTTAGACATTCACCCTGGAAGTCAGCCACCAGGTCTTTTATTTGTAAAGTAATAACCTGAACAATGTTGTAAACAGACTTGTTGCTTCCATCTCCCAAGCTAATCAGAGTGTGACATTTGACAGTTGGCTTACTGGTTTCCAATTGATGTGACATTTGCTAAAAGAGTACAAGTTGACCAGCACAGGAACTATATGCAGGAACAGAGCAGAAATTCCAAATTAATTGTTGCAATTTCAAAATAGAGAATTGTACAGTACAATCTTCAGATTTCAGAAAGATATAAAAATGGCCTTGTATATAACAAAGAAAATCAAACTAGTTCTTCTGATGTCAACATTTCACCATGATGAGAGGGCCAGCCAGATAGCTCAGTGGTCTAAAGCGCCTGCTTAGGCAGAGTGTAGCAGCCAGAGTTTGATCCCTGGCTTACTGTGCTGGGCCTGCCCCCAAGGCACACTCAGCCGGCAATTGAGACTGGGCTTGGTGGCACGCACCTGTAATCCCCGCGCTTGGGAGGCTGAAAATGGGAGAAGCACTACAAGTCCCATCTATGTAGTGAGACCCTATAGACCCTGTACACCCTATCCTAAATGCATTAATTTTTTTTTTTCACCACTATGGAAATACTGATAGGAAAACCTTGACAAAACAAGCCTGAGATGGAAACTCAACAATAAAACAAAACGTGGAGTGGAGTAGATGTTGATGAATCATGCAGCAACTGTGATGTCACTTGAAACACAAAGCATTGGCCAAAGATTGTGTTTTACTTGATCCTAATCATGTGTGGCATAGTTTGGTAGTTTACAACGAAAATAACCCTTAGTGAAAAATATCTGAGATATTTTCTTAGAGGATTGGGACTGGAGCTCATAAGAAATCATTGACAGCAGAAGAAAAACAAGATGTTTCTGCCAAGGGAACTATATGAAAAAATTGTGGAGCACACTGTAAGCTGACAGGTGAATAGGTTGGCAGAGCATCTCCATGACCTACTAGGACAACAGGAAAACAAAAAAAGATGTCAACAGTGCCATATAAGAAAGTACGAGGAAACAGAACACATACTATCAGTGTAAGTGCTACTTATGTGTGGAAATACAATTGGCCTGTGTGAAGAGTGCCTTGCATGTGACAGCGAAGCACAGCTTATTTCTGTGATAAGACTTTTGTCTATTGCTACGTTTTAGTTCACATAGGTCTTTATTTTTAATGCTATCTTTTAGGTTTTGTAAGTAAGTAAACAGTTGATATGAAAATGTTGATATCTATTCTAAGCACTCCTTACATATGATATTGCTTTCTTGTCATTTTATTTCCCTGCTAAGTGCACGTTGTACAACATAGTCAGATGCTCCTGACAAAGCAAGAAGAGAGGTGACGAGACTGCGACATCGGAAAGAGAAATTAAGCACATGAGCTGTCAGTGTGAGACGTGTATAGGATATGCAGTTGTCATGTGAGAAGACCACCTTGGGTGTGACAGTTGAAGCAAAGCCTACTTTTGTGGTAGTGGTCTACTGGTATTATCATTGCAGTTCACATAGGAATTTATTTCTGATGTTATCTTTTAGGTTTTGTGAGGAAGTACACAGCTGATGTGAAAATGCGGATGTCTGTTCTAAATGTACAATACATATTAAGAATTTATGGGGCCAGCGAGATTGCACAGTACACATAAAGTGCCTGCTTAGGCAAGCTTAGTTGGGCAAGCTCAGTTAGGCAAGCTCAGGGATTGTGGTTCCATCCCTGGGACCACATGTTGCGCCAGCCCTGACGCCAGGGTGGGCGGAGCCAGCCAGAGTCTGGGGCTGTGGTGGCGTATATGTCTGTAATTCTAGTGCTGAGGAGGCTGAAAATAAGGAGGATCATTATGAGTCCAAACTGCATAGTGAAACCCTGTAACAACCAAATACATTTAAAAATTAATAATGTATTCCATTAACATTTTGTGTTCCTGTTATATAAATGCTATATAGTATAATAAGAACCTCTTGGCAAAACAGCAAGACCACTGAGGTGTCAAGATTGTCCTACAACATTAAAATGAATAAAAAAATTGAAAGAAAGAAAAAAAGATTCTTCTACAAAAAGGCCAGGAAAGCAAAAGACATGCTGTCAGTGTAAGCAATGCATGTATGTATGGAATGTGCTGTTGTCAGGTGTGCAGACTACCTTGGATGTAATAATTGAAGTAAAGATTTTAAAAAATCTTTTATTTATTAATTTGGCATAGGGTTGCACTATGCAGCTTGGACTCATACTGATCCTCGTGTCTCAGCCTCCAAAGCACTGGGATTACAAGTGTGCACCACCATGCCCAGTTTCAGTGGCCAGCTTGGCATGGAGCTAGCATGGCATGTTGTATCAGGGATCAAACCTGAGTCCTTACACATGCCAGGCAGGCACTTAGACTGCCAAGCTACCTCCCCAGCCTCTGAAGTGAAGTATTTTGTAGAGTGGTATTAGTATTTTCATTGTAGCTCATATGAGAGTTTTTTGTTGTTCTTTTCTAGACTCTGTATGTCAAAAACCAGTACATGTTCAATGAATATTAAAAATTCAATACTTAATTTGTGTAATTTTTTTCCTGTTAAACACTCATTGTTCAATATAATAAAACTTGGTGCTGCGGACATAGCTCAGTGGTATAACCACCTGCCTGGAAAGTGTTAGGTTGTGTTTGATCTTTGGTACCAAAACAAAATAAAACAACAACAAAAAAAGTTCAGAAGACTAAAATTAATAATTCATCAGTAGAAATTTTCTAAAGTATAAATGTAAGTCCAATTTTGTCATCAAGGTATGTGGATCCATGTTATACATCTCGCTGACGAAATTAGTATAATGTTCAAGAGCCACAATAAACTGACAGACCATAAAAGAAATATAGAATTTGCAAAAACATTTTTCTTTCTCCATATATGCCACTGATGGGAGCATAAACTTGTACATTTTTCTGGGAAGCAAGTTAGCAATGTTTAACAAGAGCATTTTTTTATTTTTTATTTTTTATGGAACCGGGGATTGAACTCAGGCCTTTATGCTTGCCAGGCAAGCAATTATTCTACTGAACTATCTCCCCAGATCCAACAAGAGCCTTAAGATATTTTATACACTCTTATTAATTGCATTCCCAGAAAGACAGTACACAATAATCTAGAATACAGAAGAGCATTTCATAGGTTTTCATATTCAAATTATTTTAAAAAATATTTAGTAACTTTGGAAAATAGTTAATGCATGAAGTCAAGTGAAAAAAATTACTATAGCACTATCAAAATTGTGAAACGAGGGCCGGTGAGATAGCTCAGCAGACTAAGCTCCTGCTTAAACAAGCACAGGGATCAGGGTTTGATCCCCAGCACCACAAGCTGTGCTGGCCCTGCCTGCAGGTGTGCTGAGCCAGCCACTGAGACTGGACCACGCATGGTGGCACACACCTGTAATTCCAGCACTGGGGAGGCTGAAAACAGGAGGATTGCTATGAGTGTGAGCTGCATAGTGAGACCTTGTACCAAATACATTTAAAAATTTTATTTTGAAAAAAATTGTGAGGGGCCAGTGAGATGGCTCAGTGGTCTAAAGTGCCTGCTTAGGCAATCACAGGGACCATGGTTATATCCCTGGCACCACATACTGTGCCAGCTCCACCCCCAAGGCACACTGAGCTGGCCATGATATTAAACAAAAGTGAAATGAAATATTCACAAAGGTTGGAAAAGAACACCTTGAAATATAAGTAGTGGGTTTCCAAGTGCCAAGTCTTTTGAAAAAATTTCTGAAATAAATAGGCATTAGCATTCCTGCAATGGAGATAAAGCAGTATTTTTGAGCCAAGGAGATAGCAGAGTGGCATAAGCACCTGCCTGGCAGGTGTAAGGTCATAAGTTCGATCCCTAGGACATCCTCCTCTGCCTATCACATCCTCCTGAGCCTGATGCTCAGGCTCCCCACCAAAGCTGAGAAAACTGGGATACCCTGCCCCATGGGGGCTGTGGCAATTTCCAGTCATGCACTAGCTTTGAAGGACAAGTTCTAATGTGCAGCTGTGCTGGGAACCACTGTTTTCAAGCTGACTGGGCTGTGGTGGTCTGTGGGAAGGTGGAAGATCCCTTAGGGAGCAACTGCAAGACCTGGTTCGAGGTTCCTCAGGCAGTCCTCTCTAGCTGAGAGCTTTAGGTGAGTCACTTCACTTTAGTTTATATGTCTGTAAAATGGAAATGTTTACTCTCTACTGCCAGAGTTGCAGCTCTGAGGAGTTAAGGGGGAAGCACCAGGTGAAATAAAAGGCTTCCAGAAATGTGTTCTTCTCACATGCTGGAAACTGAGATAATAGTTGTTTCATTTCTTTTCTTTTCTTTTCCTTTCTCTCTTTCTCTTTCTTTCTTTCTTTCTTTCTTTCTTTCTTTCTTTCTTTCTTTCTTTCTTTCTTTCTTTCTTTTTTGTGGGACTGGGGTTCAAACTCACAACCTTGCACTTGCCAGGAATGCACTTGTGCCATGGAGCTATCTCCCCAGCCCCAAAATTTTTTGTATTTTTAAATTTTTATTTTATTTTTAGGGACAGGTGTCCAGGGTCTCACTACTAGATCGGACTCGTAGTGGTCCGCCTGTTTACAGCCTCCCAAGAGCTAGGATTATAGGTGTGTGCCACCATGCCCAGTCTTAAAAGCCATCTCAGTGTGACCCGGAGGCGAGGCCAGCATGGCAGGCCTGGGGATCAAACCACTGGCCCCTGTGCCGGCTTGCAGGTGCTTTAATCTGCTGAGCTATTTGGCCGGCCTATGTTTTTATTCTTTTGATACGGGGTCTTGCTATGTAGTTCATATTCATAGTGATCCTCCTGTCTCAGCCTCCCCAGCACTGGGTTACGGGCATGTGCTACCATGTCCAGTTTAGGGCCAGTATGGGGCATCCAGGGTTTTGGGGCTGGCACAGCATGTGGTACCTGGATCGAACTGGGGACCTTGCCAAACAGGTGCTTAGATAGCTGCGCTATCTCCCCAGCCCAAGCCTCATTTATTTTACGATTTGATTTGGAGCTTCTAGGGGCAGGTGTTGTGAAACATGAATGTCTGGGACAGTCCTAGCCAGAGGGATCAGGGTAGTAGACAAGAGCCAATAGGTCTGCATAGATTCAGACCCTTTGGTTATTTCTGCTTCTAGGGGTGGCTGGCTTCTGGGACCTAAGACCTTGTTCCCATGCACATGGACCTTTGTAGTTTTAAAATGTCTGTTTCTGAATAAATGTTCTTATCCAAGTTGTCTCCTTCAGAGGTTGTCTTTTCATTGTTTACAATGTCTTAGGAATTCCTTTCAGATTGCCTTTGTCTAAGCTACATATTTTTTCTGAACATGTTTTTAAAAGTTATGCCAGTTTTATTTTATATTTTAAACTTTGTTTATTTATTTATGTTATGGCCAGCTCAGCCTGCCCTGGGGGTGGGGCTCGCGCAGCATGTGGTGCCAGGGATTGAACCTTGGTACCTGCCATTGTGTAAGCTTGCCTAAGCAAGTGCGTTAGACTGCTGAGCTGTCTCACCCGCCCTTTTCTGAACATTTTTAATCCATGGATTTATT
This sequence comes from Capromys pilorides, assembly GCA_004027915.1. Classification (NCBI taxonomy): domain Eukaryota; kingdom Metazoa; phylum Chordata; class Mammalia; order Rodentia; family Capromyidae; genus Capromys; species Capromys pilorides. Next base: position 39,956 of record PVKN010001553.1, read on the forward strand.
CTCTATCATTCAAAGAGAATCTTAATTTTAGAAAGTAACCAAAAATATCTTTCATAATGAAATCTGATGATTAAGGGGTTTTTTTGGTTGTTGTTATTAAAGGTGGTTTTCAAAGTAACCTAGTGTCATGTATTACTGACTTCACAAAAGTGTAAATAAAAGACAGCTTTGTTGTGGAAAAAGAAGGGGGAAGGAAGATAGATAGATAGATAGATAGATAGACAGACAGACAGACAGACAGACAGACAGACAGACAGACAGACAAATAGAATAAAGGCTGGCCAAATAGCTCAGTGAATTAAGGCGCCTGCAAACAGGTGCAGGGGTGGAGGGGGTTTGATCCCTGGACTTGCTGTGCTGGCCCTGCCCCCGGAGTGCACTGAGATGGCAATTGAGACTGGGTGTGGTGGCCCGCACCTGTAATCCCAGCTCTTGGGAGGCTGTAAACAGGAGGATCACTATGAGTCCAATCTAATAGTGAGACCCTGAACACCCTGTAGACCCTTTCCTAAAATACATAAACAAACAAAAAAACAGAGAGAAAAGAGAGTTAGGCTAGAAGATATACAGCTTTCTCTTAGTGCACTGAGAATAAAATTTGTAGTAATATTGTTTAGACAAGATATCATGTCTGCCTCTTGTCCTCTGAATAACTACTATGAAGACAACAATATGCAATGTGTTAATTATTGTAAATGTCCTACTAACCTGTTTTGAAACTGTTTCATTGCTATTTTATCTTTTTTTCTCAAAAAATGAATAAAAATCATTTGAAAACAGGTGTTTTTCAAACCTCTAAATAAGACATTTTATTTGTTTAAGCCGAAGAGGTCATTTGTAAGGTACACATGTATGTTTGTCTTGCCACCTGTTGTGTTCCTGGCCCAGCCCGCAGATAATCAACATTGTAGCTTTGCTTGGTGAACAAAGCCTGGCTGTGCTGGAACTCACAAACTGGCTGTCAAGGTAACTCTGAAAAAGAGTTCTGAGCAACAGCAGCATAGGTGAGGCTAATACAGTTCACTGATAGAGATCAATCACTCTCTTTCATAAATATGCTGTGTGTACACACATTAACCAAAGAGAAAATGTTGCAATTCTTTCTACTTTACTAAGGCCACTTTGGAACAAGTCTCCTAAAGCAACCACTCACCAGTGATACTGGCCAAATTCAGGCATTTGGGGAATTATTTTTGTGTCAATGCAATCTATAAAATATTCAAACTGTCCTGTTCATTAGTAAGGACCCACCTGAAGCGTAACTCACTTTTCCCACAAAGATTTCAATACACTTGTGTTAATTCAGGCTTGCAAGTTAGCTGAGGTACAGAATACCTACACCTTGACACATTTGAGGTAAGCAGTTCCCAGCCAAGACAGGGAGCACTGGCCTGAGAGTTGGACCCTTGGGTTATTCTGGTTCTGTTAACTAGCTGTGTGACACATCAAGCATCTCCCCTGTATTTCCTGATCTATACAGTCATCTAGCACCCTCAAAATTGTTGATTCTAAAATAAGAATCAAAGAGAGCAGGTTGCTAATCATAGACACCTTGCCGGCAAGCCCTAAAGGAAGGTCCTGCCTAGGAAAGGGGATGCTCAGAGCAGCAGCTGCCAGTTTCACTTGAGGTAGTCCCTGCTTCAAAGGACAAAAAAGCTGAAGATGAAGCCAGACTACTCCAGGCCATGGAATGGTTTCCAACACACAGGTCATGTGAGGTCAGGTTTGGGGCACGCAGCCAGCCACCAGGCAGGAAGGAAGCTACAGCAAATGCCTGCCTTCTTGCCCAGCCCTCTCTCTAACCTCTGAGCAGAAGTCCTGCACCCACCCCTCTGCCTGTGCACCCAAGAGACCTCACAGGCTCCTTCCGGTTTCAGGCATTCTGCTTTAGCCTCAAAGACAGCCTATTCAGTGTTACTCATGGAAGCAGATAAAAGAACAGGCACAGAGGCTTGCCTGGACAAGCTCCCGTTTGCCCATCCTCTATTTAAAATATCTGAACATTTCTCCTCTGTACAGCCCTTTCAACACTCACAGCTTCCCTGTCCCCAGCCACCCAAGCCCTTTTCTTGGCCTTTGCTGATGGTGTCTACACCTAATCACTTATGTCCTGACTCTTGCTCTAAAAATCCTATCACTTGATGCCAGTTTAAATGCCATGTAACCCACAATTCCCTGTGAGTTAGAGGCAGTACTTGTTCTGGTCTGCTGTGTATAACCATAAGGACATACTGTCTCCCGATTCAGGACCAGGGTCCTTGCTCTGTACCTCATTGTGTGAACCCCCTTTGCCTATACTGTTTACCTGCCTGGAATGTTCTTCCTACCTCCTGCTAAAACATATCTCACTTTCCAAGGTTCAGCTCAGTGAAAAATCTGTTTAGGGCTAATGCCTCAGTCATTCTACCTACTCACACCTACCAGCTCTGTTTATTGAATGACTATTTTGTTGTTCAAAGCCTCTAAAGATCCTAGGTTCCTTGGTTTGAAAGTAAGGCAGTTTGCAGGGTCCTTACTGTTGTGTGGTCAAAATATATTCTTTATAAATGAATAAGCATAGAATACATGTAGGACTTGGGCATCTGACAAACTGGAATACAAATCTTGCCTGGGCTATTGGCCACTGCCCAGAAATTTTTCTTAGGTATTGTCTACAATATTGGGGAGTGCTGGAGATTAAATTCAGGGACTTAAGTTATATACTTAACACACTATCACTGTACTATCTTCCCAGCCTCTCCGTACATTTCTAATTCTTGCTGCAGCCCTAAAAATTTGGTCCAAAGTCAGTTTCACTTTCAGCTTTGAGAAAAGGGTTCAGTCCAAAGATTCTAACAGTCTAGGCCAGAGGCTTCAATTTTTTGCAGTTCCCTCATAGGTATTTCACGGTCAAAATTATCTGGAAGGGATGTGTGTCCGAGAACAGATTCAAAGTGCTGAGTCCTCAATTTCTACCATTCTAAGGATCTCACACTCTCATAATCTAGTCCAGGGGCAGAGAGGCTACACAGAGGCTGAAGGGACTCTGATGTGGGGCTCAGCAAGTCTACAGCATGTTGCTGGCAGCATAAAGGGGCAGGCTGTGGGTAACATTTCATTTACAACAAGCAGCCCTTCTCAGGCTCAGCTTTCTTCTCTTCTTTTTTTCTATTCTTCCAGTGCTTATTGGTTTACTTCCTTTCATGTGCCTGGCACTTGGATGTACAATCAGGATTAGATGTATTCTGTGCTCTAACAGACAGGGAAAGAAGTGCCTTTAGTATCATGAAGTTAGTGCACCAACAGAATGACTGCATTCCATACCAAGTAGGGTACCCGAGCCCGCTGGGTGGCAGCTGGGGAGGCTTCCTGCAGAGCAGCTGCTGATGGAGGCAAGCTAAGAGAAGGAAGGCATCCCAGGTGGGCAACGTGAGTAGCAAGTAATGCAGGGGACACGGTTTGGTGTAAACAACAACAGTGGAATGGGAAAGGTGAGTGCTTAACTCAAGGTGGCAGGAAGCCCAAGGCATGTTCTGCAGGAACCTGGTGGCCCTATTAAGTGAGTGTGTTAAAGAGCTCTGAGGCTGCTCCTTAGAGCTGGGTTTTGAGGAGTCACAGAAGGGACAGACTAAACAAGAGCCTGGATCAGGAAAGAAGGCAGGAGAGCAGAGAGTTCTGATAAATATTAGGGGAAATGGTAGCACCAGGTGAGTGCTTGTAAGTCAGGGATGAGAGGCTTCTAGCTGGGAGGGCAGAGGGATGACAGGGTCACCACTGGCACAGAGAATGTGGGTTTTCCCCAGCCACTCACCACTTTCTGGAAATAGCCCCAGTGTCAGTTTAACTGTCCCATGTTGTTTGCATAATTGCTCTAAATGTGTGCCCATGATCCTTTTCACTTTCAAGAGTAAAAAGTGCCCTTGACCCTGATCTAGTTAACCAACACAGTCCCAACCAACTGGAGTGCATCACTAGAACCTCATGGTTCCTGGTAGATGCTCTGGCTGCACAGACCCACCTGCAGGGAGCATTTGCCATTCTCTGTGGTGAAACAGTGATTCTCCTTCCCGTGTTTGGAAACCAACTCACCTTAGTTGGAGGAAGGGCTCACCTCCCACAGGGAAGACAGTCAGATACTGCCCTTTCCAAAATTCCTTACAGTGAGTTTCTGGGTAAGTCAAGGGCATGTGGCCAAGGCCCCAGCAAGTCAGATGTACTTGTCAGAGTCTTGGTTATAACCAATCTTCTGTGACAGCTGCAGTAGTTACAGGATGATCAAATTCTCATGGTGGACCCTTGGGGCTTGCAAAAGACAAACCCTGAAATGTAAGCTTCCTTAGGGTCATAGTAACTTGTTTCTTCTTGCAGTGCAGGACCATGGCTAGTTCTTCGGTGGCTAATCAGTCCAGCAAGATACATAGCCAAGCATGTGTGGGACTGGGATACTAGGATCACAGACTTTGTTCAAAGGACAGAAGAAAAACCATACAGAAACTTTTTCATAGGGAGGGTAAGATAGAGCTGGAGACCCCAAAAGCCTAGGTAGTGAAGAAGCCTGGATATCATTTAATAAAGCACATTGACATTTTAGAAATTAATTTTTATTCTCAGGAAATTTTGGATTATAGAAAAGTTGTTGGCTGGGGGTATAGTTCAGTGGTAGAGTGCTTGCCTAACACGCAGAAGAATTTAACCCCCAGTTTCACCCACCCACCCACCCACCCACCGAGTTGCAAAGATAGCAGTTTCCATACACCTCAGTGTGTCTCCTAAAACCAGTGTAGCTTACAGTACATGATACACTCATCAAAGCTAACTATACTTGTGTATTACTATTAACTAAATTCCTGACCTAATCTGGATTTCATCAGTTTTTCCACAAATGTCCTTTCTCTGTTCCAGGATCCAATCTAGGATGCTACTTTCATTTGGACACTGATTGTTTGTCTTTTTTCTACAGGGTCTCATGACACAGCTCAGACTCATAGTGATCCTCTGTTTCCTGTCTCCCAAGTGCTGGGATTACAAGTGTGTGCCAGACTCCATTGCCGGCTCAGCATGCTCAAGAGCGGGGCCAGTGCAACAGCGGGGCCAGGAACTGAACAAGGAATTAAGCAAGCACTTAATTTGCTGAGCTATACTGCCGGCCCTGGACACTGATGTTTTGCGCTTTTTTTTATTTTTATTTTTATTTTTTTTGGACACTGATCTTTTAAAGAACATGAGTAAAGGTGCTTTTGGAGAGGTATTTGATAGTAAAGGGTGGATTGGGAAGTGAGTCACAAAGTACTTGCAAAGGCATTCTAGAACATTCCACCTAACTTTCAATTATGTCCCAGTGTATCCAGTGCCTAAGGAGCCCAAAGAGATGCAGGTCCTGAGAAGAGAATATGGGCCACTGGACACTTCTTGGTGCTGTGTGGAATCCCAGTGGTCAAAGGCATAGTCAGCATGTGTATGGTAGTTTTAGAGGTATTCTTGCTCAGGCTGGAAATCCAGACAGCAGCTGAAGAAATACATGTCTGGCTTTTCTCAATAACTAAGTCTTTTCTCCCTTCTAAGATAGGCTTTGGGATCATGATGGTCATAGGTTGAGTCCAGCTCCATCACCTAAGGTGACAGATTTTGTTTTTTTAATATATCACTATGCAGCCTGCCTGGCAAGTGCAAGGTCATGAGTTCAAACCCTGGTCCTGCAAGGAAAAAAAAAAAAAAAAAAAAAAATCACTATGCAGCTCAGACTCATAGTGTTCCTCCTGTTTTCAGTCTCCCCAGCACTGGGATTACAGGTGTATGCCACCACACCTGGACTCAGGCCAGATTCGGTGGCCAGCTCAACATGCCCTGGGGTGGGGCTGGCACAGCATGTGGTGCTGATTGAACCTGGTTCCTGCACCTGCCCAAGCAGGCGCTTGGTCTGCTGAGCTATCTTGCCCACCCTCTACAGTGATAGATTACTGAACCTCTCTAGCTTCAGTTTCTGCATTGGTAAACACTAGGACCTTAACTTTCCTTCCTAGGATTGCAGAGATTAATACTTAGAAAGTGTTCAGGGGTCGAGGAGATAGCTTAGCAGCATAAAGGCCTGACTGCCAAGTGTAAGGTCCTAAGTTTGATTCCCAGCACCATATTAAAAAAAAAAGTGTTCAGTAGTATAGCAGGCAACAGCAGGAATTCAACAGTCATCTGTTCTTTCAACTTGAGGGTCAAGTCTGGCTCCCTTAATTTTCTTGCACATTCTCATAGTACCTAGCACAGAAAAACTGCTTCACAAATAATGATCAGAATATGGAGCTCACAACCCAGTGACCTTAGGAGGGCACTTGCTTCTCCATGCACACTATTCTTACTTGGCAAATCTATGTTAGGGAATATATATTCCCATATATATACGGTGTTATATATTCCCATTATATATATGGTATTAAGTAAATAAGACATGGTCTGTATCAAGAAGGTCAAAGTCAAAGACTTTGAAAAGAGGTCTCCAAATAACTATGGTCAGGTATGTCTGACAGATGTCTAATAACCAGGGTCCCCAAGAGCACAGACTATAGGATGAGGATAGTTTCACAGAAAGGAACAGTAGAATTGGTAATGGCAGAATGAGTTCTTCCAGGATAAAACTGTGCAGGAGGGGAGTGGGGAACAGAAAAACATTTCATCAAGTGGGAAGTACATGACATACTCTGGAATCGTGGGTAGTTCTTATGACAGGAGTGATGGAAGATGTGATTCTAAAAACATGGCAGCTCTAGTCCCTCCACGCAGGAGTCCTGATGTGAAGCTGTTCTTGTGCATAGCAACAACAGTTTTTCTATACACTGCTCAGAAGTAGCTTGGGGAAAAGGAGAACTACTGATCGTATTGATGGCAATGTGTAGGTGGGTAGCAAAATACCATGTCACTCCTAGGCATGGTCATTACTGCTAAGGGAACCATGTAACTGTCATTAAAAAGGAGAAGCATCTAGACATGCTGGCACATGCTTGTAACCCCAGAACTTAAGAGGCTGAGGCAGGAAGGTACAAAGGTTGGAGAGCTTGGAGAGGGGAGAACGGAGGGGAAGAAAGGGGAGAGAAGAAGGGGAAGGAAGGGGAGGGGAGAGAGAGAGACAGAGAGAGAGAGACAGAGACAGAGAGACAGAGACAGAATACATGAATGTTGGGGATTCAATTGTGCCTACTACACCTTTAATTACAGAAACACTTTAGGGTACAGAGAATATCTGAGAGATTTCAGAGGTGAACAGGCAGAATTTAGTGAGAATGGGTTTAAGCAGGAGGGGCAAAGAAGTCTCCAAGCTGCTGTGGCCAACTGGGTAGACTGAAAAGCAGGGTAAATGGGTTTCATTGGCTGGGGTGAAGTAGGGACAGTGGTGGGCATATGTGTGGCGATGAGCATTGTTTTGTATCTACTGAGCCTTAAGGGACCCAAGCAATATGTACAGAGTTCTGCAAATCTCTAGCTTTAAAGGTTATCCTCCACTTTGGGACTTACTTCAAAATAATCAGTGTGGGAGGTAGGCTCTAGATGAATCAAGACTGGTTATGAGTAGATAACTGAAGTGGGTGAAAAACTAAGTCAGCTCATACCAAGAAAGGCAACAGCTGCTCTTGTCATTCATTAGGCTGTGGGGACAGACACAGGTAGCACTAGCTACGACGTCACCATGAATGGTATTTTCCCCAGGCAGAGTAGCTGTAAAGTGTCATAATCACCCATTCTCTGTGTGACTACTGCTTTCTCACTCACTGAGACCTTGTCTTCTAACATGAAAGACTATCAAATATGGCTGTCTGAAATTTTATCAGTTAAAATGAAACATTATAAGAGGATCTAAGCCACTTTGAAACAAAGAAGTGTCTTGACTTTCAACCCAGTTCAGAGCCTTGGCATTCCACTTTTCAGTTTTTTGAGACATGGTCTCACCCTATAGTTCAGGCTGGCTTTGAACTCACAATGTGCCCAGGCTGACTTCAAACTCATCCTCCCTTAGCCTCCCATCCCAAAGTTCTGGGATTATAGGTATGAGCCATCACACCTGGCCCAATAGTCAATCTTTGTTTTAATTCTGTACTTTCTAAGGAAATGAACCTAGGTCTGGGCTATAATGTGAGCTTTGGGGATGCAAGACTTCCTCATTTTCTGTACAGGGTTTGATTTCCACAACACTAAGTTTTTAATAAGGCTTCACTCCATGCTAATAGTTAAGAAACAAGACAGTAGCTGAGACTTGTGGAAGGCACAATGATAGCATGCTCCCCTATTCTCAATCTCCGAAACCTTCAAAGACCATTGCTTTATATAACAAAAGGGGCTTCCTGGATACATTTAAGGCTAAAGAACCCAAGATGGGTAGGGGGATCAGACTGAATTATTCAGGTGGACCCATTGTTTTCATGTGGGTGTCTAAAAGCTGAGAAACTTTTTCCAGAGAAACTTTGCTTTTGAAGACCAATGAGTCATAAACTAAGGAACACAGCCTGTAGGAGTAGGAAAGGCATAGACACAGATTCTCCTCAGCTTTATAGATAACTTCATCTGAGCATAGCAAGATCCATGTCAAGAGTTCTGGTCTACAGAGCTGAAAGATAATAGATTGTATTATATTCTGCCACTCTATTTGTGGTGAGTTGATGTAACAAGAGAAAATGAATACAATATCACTGTTACAGCTTGGACCTAAAAAGGTCCCCCCCAAATGCTCATGTGCTAGGTAAAGCTTGTCCAAATGCATCAGTGAATGTTCAGAGGTGGGCCTTGGAAGATGACAGGATCATAAGGGCTCTGATCTCATCAGTGGAGTAACCCATGAGTGCTATTAATAGGCCATTAGGAGGTGGTGCCTGGCTTGAGGAAGCAAGTCCTTGGAAGAATGTCCCTAAAGGTTTCATCCTACCACCTCTTTTTCTTGCTTCTTGGCTGCCAGCTGGCAGACAGTTTTCCTCCACCATGTGCTTCTTTCCTGATGTTCTGCCTCCTTGCAGGCTCAAACAATGGAACTAAGTAACCAGGGACCAAAACCAGAAACCCAAATAAACCTTTCCTTCTTTTGTTTCTTTCAGGTATTTTGTGGCAGTGACAGAAAGGTGACCAATTACCCACAGGTACTAGTACTAAAGACAGAGATGAGCCAAGGATGCCAGGGGTTCCAGCACAAAATGAGAAAATGGCATCAGCCCAGGAGACAGGGAGGGAGGCACCAAGTGGTGAAGATCTACAGAGAAAGTGGGCCAGAGAACTCCAAGTGGTTGCCAATTAAAGGCTGAAGGAGAACAGGCTCTACATCTCAAAGTGCATGTTATTTTTGTTTCATTTTCTCTAGTGAGTCTAGCATTTGCATTCAATAGCCTCTTTCACTTTAAACTATCACCTTCTCCCTCACTTAGAATTTTCGCAACCTTGATCTATGTCATAAACCCATGAGGGCTACGGTAAGGTTCTAGAACAGCAGGCTTTGCCACATCGTAACCCAGAAAGACATGCAGCTATTTTTATGTGTTAATCCATGTTGCTTGACTCAGGTACTGCCCAACCACGAGTAAGGATAACCATCAGGGCTGGCCTGACAGAGGGGAGATCACTGTAGGCAAAATACATTGCAGAGCCTACCACTTCTAGGCTAACTTCCAGTCACCAGGGTCCGTTTAATCTCCCAGGGGCCCAAAGGTTTTAGCCTGAGGATCTGATCCCCATTTAAAGGCTCCACTCAGATTTTCCTCTCCATGCTTATGGCCCAAAATTACTGCTCCTTATTAAAATGTGACTCTTTGCAGATGATCTCAGCAACCAGTTTGCAACACAGCACATTATTTCAGAGGTGAGAGTGTTGTTGGCTCTGTTAAAACTACGTGTGATGATGCATACCTATAATCCCAGCACGAGGGAGGCTGAGGCAGGAGAACTGCCCAATTTGAGGCCAGCTTGAGCTACACAGTGAGTTCAAGCCAGTTTGAACCACCAAGACTCTGTCCTTTAAAAAAATTACTATTTAGGGGCCGGCGAGATGGTTCAGTGGTCTAAAGCGCCTGCTTAGGAGGGCTCAGGCAACTGCGGGGACTGCAGTTCGATCCCCGGCACCACATGCTGCGCCAGCGCCACCACCAGAGCAGGCTGAGCCAGCCACGAAATGAATAAATAAAAAGAAACAAACAAACACAACAAGCAAACAAATAAATAAATAAATAAAATTTAAAAAAAATTACTATTTATAGATGGAAAGAAATGCTGACTTTATACATTTTCAGGCTTTCTGAATGAAAATGTGAGAGGAATATATTCTAAAATCATAAATTTACCATTGGCACCTGCTTTTGCAACCTGGGCCTAATGTTTCATTTTCCTATGAGGACTATGCCTGAATGTGTTACCCCATTTGTTCTTCAGAATTCGGAATAGTTGTCATTTTTGTCATGTGTTTTGGGGAAGTGTTCCAGGTTATACTGCCTCCTTCTGTTGTACACCTTCTGTCCCCCTGTAGTTCTTTGGAAACGTGGGCACCTGCAACTTGTTTGGTGTCTATCACCCTGTCTAAGAGATGACAAATCTTAACAGAGGAAAAGGCCAGCCTTTTGTCAGGATGAGGAAGAGGGAAGAGGAAGAGAGAGGAAAGGGACAGAAGCAGAGAGGGAGGAGACAGAAAAGAAACCTCACATGGTAGAAATATTCACAAATCCCATACATACCTGGGAAGGGATATATCAGAATATATAAAGAACTCTTGTAATTCAACAATAGAAGGCCAGATATCCCAAATGAGAAGAGGGGCAAGGTGTTAACATGTACTTTCTCAAATAAGGTACATAAAAGATCGATAAGTAATATAAATATGTTCAACATTGTTCTTCATCAAAAGAATGCATATTAAACCCA
>PVKN010001554.1:0-50705 GCA_004027915.1 Capromys pilorides
GTTAACAATTGTCTATGGGGGTGTAACTAAAAGTATTGTAGCCCTGGCCACTTGTGACCTGGGCATTTTCCTACAGTTTTATGCATTAGGGATAATAATAGTATGTATCTCAAAGGAAAGCTACATCAATCAGAAAAAAAAACACACACACAAAGCTCTCAGTGTAGTGCTTGGCACATAAGAACTCAATACAGTTACTACTACTGCTGTTGAATTCATTTGCATAGTAATGGTAGAATTTTCTAATTATAAACAATGGCTTTATGTTATGTTCTAGTTTTGACTGTATTTTTCTGATGCTTTTTAAAGGGTTCATTATGACTTGGATGCTATTTTTGGCAAACCAGATCTTTTTGAAACAGTTTGCAAATATGAGCTATTGCGTGAGCAGAGAAAATGAAAATAGAAGTTGGCTTATTACCGGATAATTGGGATATTGTGTTTCATCTGGATGTTTATAAGGCCAAGGAGACCAGTTGTGATGTTGAAATGAAGAAAGCATCACCGTGACTCTATTACTATGCAAAGTATGAGGGTGGCCTTCGCAAAGGGGAGCTCTGTCCAGATGGGGAGCTTGCACCGTGGCCTGCACAGAGCAGAGATGAAAGCGTCCGTCCTTCCTCTCAGCGGACACCTTTCCATCTCTGCTTGGATGGTGGTGTCTGCTCCCCCTCACCCCAGAAAGTGTTTGCACTGTGCTCAGGCCAGGCATCCTTGGGGGCCTGACTGACTCTGGGGTGCAGGTGCCCAACCTGGTCCTGGGAGAGCCTGGCCCTCCCTGTGTCCTTCGGTTTCACAGAGGGAGGAGGACCAACTCTTTAGACTTCCTCTGCATAGGGCAGAGCTGGCTCCTGCACCTTCTGTCTGTGCTCCGAAAGCAGCCTTCACTGGGCCGTTCCTTTCTCCCGGGAGTTCCCCAGGCAGTGCCACAGAGCACTCTGATGCTTTAGAGAAGGTGCCCGGGACACAGGGGAGAGCAAGAGCTATGGCGCAGAGCGCTCACCGCTGACGGCCGCCCAGGCCTGCCCGCTGCCTGGCAGCAGGGACTCAGTTGGACTCTGTTGATGCCTCCTGTGTGTTGGGAAGGCCAGTGCGCCTCTGCGGGGCCCAGCAATCCACTTTTTGTCTCCAGCAACCAGTAGCTGGCTAAGGATGTGCTCTGGTGGGGTGGAGGATCTGCAGGAACTTGTTTCCAAGCTTTATATTCTCTTCTCATTCTCACTTGTGTTCTGCATCTGGATAACAGGGAGGGAGTGGAGAGGGGCAGCAGCCCCACAAAGCGCTGCTGTGCCTGCCACTTCTGGTTGGCAGTCTCAAATTCTCCTGTCCCCCAGAAAGACCTTGGAGTATATATTCCTTTCTCTTGCATGAGGGGTTTGCTCTTTGTGACTGGTTTGACAAGGGAGGTATATGCGATAATATTGTATTTACTTCTCCACACTAACTCTTAAGGTTTTCTGGGTAAAAATATAAAATGGGCTACTTGAGAAACCTCCTAGGTACTGATGGTGTCCCACTCCTAGGGAGAAAGCATTGAACAGGCTGCGCAGGCCAGCAAGTCTTGCTGGAATGCTGTTGCTGTTGTCCCCGCCTTCTCCCTCTGGCCCCACCATCCCAGAAGAGCCTGGGTGTGTTTCTGTCCTGCTGTCCTCCTGTTTAGGGTCCTGTGCATCCTCTCTTTTAGTTATGCAGCTTGCTGCAAGAAGCCACAGGCAAGAACATTTTCTGGTGGGTAAAACATGGACCAAAGGCAGAAAGGCACTTAGGAGATGTCGTTAGTGGATGGTAACTCAGTGATGAGTGTCCTGAGGTGACCTCGCTCATTGGGCACCTGTTCACTGTGCAAGCAGCAGTAGGCATTGTTTTCACGTGGAAAGCCACCCACCACTGCTCTGTTAAAGCCGCGCAGAGGTGCTCCAGTTCTGCCAGGATGAAGCCCAGGGTGTCAGCAGGGCCTTAAGGTCCCTCAGGCCCTCCAGCTCTTGCAGCCCCTCCTTCTCCTTCCCGCACCTGGCTTCTCCAAGCTCACAGCTACACCCTCCTCAGGCTCTGCCTTTAATTCTTCCAGCTTCAGCACACAAGAGCTCATCCTTTGGGCTTAGCATATAGCACCGCCTCTCGGATGTCTTTGACCTCCATCCTGCCTCGGCTGGCTCAGCCAACCCTGGCTCCCGTGCCCTCACGTGACACCTCTTACCTCTCCTTCACCACCCTTGCGTGGGGAGAGTGCGATGTCTGTCCCACTTCTAGAAGGCAGGTCCATGAGCGCGAGTACGCTCATTGCTCCACAGTAAGCTCTTTGCCCGCTAGTCCATGCCTAGTTGACACTGGGAGTGAGTAGCTGAAATGGGGGCAGTAGTAGGGGAGTTGTATGGTTAGCATTTCTAGAATCCTGTATGAATTTATAAAATTACACCATTCTAATTCTAAGAGTTAATAGTCTAACTACAGAAAACATCAGGTATGCTTTTGTTTTTTTTAAATACACATATTGCTATTTAAGTTAAGTATTAGGTAAAACATGAGGCGGAGAAGAATAGAGGAATTCTGCATCAGCCTCCATTCTGGTTATTCTTCTGTTTGCCATCAAGACTGTTTATTTTGATTAACATTTTCTGTATTGATGAGGTAAGCTCCTTTGAATGAAAGAATTTCACAAAGACATTTCAGTGCCACGGCCGCCCATGTAACACCCGTGGAGCTTGCACATTCATCTCAGTGGAAGCAGGAGCGTGCTGTACGTGCCAAGATGTGGAAGAGGGGACGTGAAAGTCCTCACTGTGAAGATATTGTAGGCGTTGGGGAAGCTAGATGTTTAACTTGATTTGAATAGTAACATAGAGATATATCAAACATTTCCTCAGACCCCAGTACTGTGTACAGTTTTTAATATTTTTTATGTGTCAGTTAAACATTTTTAAAAACAAAGTAGAAATATAGGACATGGTTGCTATAATGTATGTGCAGACATAACCCTCTTTACATGTTTAGGAAAGTATTTTTTCATAATTTTGTTGTTTTCACAAACAATCCAAAAGTACAGAATTGCAGAAGAAAACAAGACCCAACAGATGTGAAAACATCACTTTTGTTTCTAATATTTAGGCCACATGATTAGCATATTGGTGTATTTATCACTGTTAGTCTTTTCACTTTTTTGTTCATAATTGATTGATAAAGTAATACTATTGGAATGATTTTTCCACTACTTATTTCACTCAGCATTTTCATCTCAACTGTATCAAATTACGCCTCGCATGTATGAGGAAGGAAATTAAAAAAGAACCGGGCAGCTTTCAGGCAGGGCACGTAGCGCTCTAGGCTGGGGGAGTGTAGAACTGCAGTCGCTGCATCTGCTCTCTGAATACCTCCAACTGCAGTGAGCTGCCTGCCTGGGCTCCTCAGAAACCTAGGCAGCTCCTGCAGACCGGGTGTTCACCAGTCGTTGGGACTTGATGGGATTCTGGGCGACTTTGGGGTTCTAATTCATGTCTGCCTCCCTTCACCTTCATCCATGGCCCCGTCTCACTTCTCAGCTTCCTCCAACACTATGCGCTCCTCGGTGTAAATGTCCCGAGCATGGTCTTCGGTCTTGATGCCTGGAAGCCCCCTACCCAAGCTTTTGGCTGGAAAGTGCATGTTCTTCCCCTTGAAGTGTAAGTGGTGCCTACAGCAGGGAACTCCTGGGCCTCTGCTGACGCAGCAGCCTCTGTGCTGGTGCACCTGTGGGTCCCTGTCACCACCTGCATCAAGGCTGTTCTGTAGGTGACAGTCTGGCTCGAACAGTACTGAGCAAGTCAAAAGCACAATTGCTTTCTAATTGCTTTTCAACCTTACTTCATGAGGAACACAGCATGGACTTTGTAATCTTGAGGAAGTAAGAGGGGCATCTCCCTTCTCAGAGCCCCAAACAGGAACAGAGAGCTGTGAGTGGGTGTCAGCACTGTCAGTCATAACAGAGGGTAGGGTGGCCTCTCCTGGCCCCAGGTACGCGGTGTTTGTCTTTGTGCATCCGTGTCCAGTACGGCAGAAAAATGTGCATCTGAGAGGAGAAGACCTTCCATTTCTCACTTCTGAAACAAAAAGGAAAAGAAATCCAGAAGTTGTGAGCTAAAACTGTTAGTGCAACTATGGGAGTGTCAATTATATAAATCCTACTAAAAATAACAGGGACAACACTGACAAAAGAACCCTTCAGACTGAGGCCAGTTCCCGTTTAATGGAGCTAATTAGCTGGAGTCTTGCTTTTCGGGAGGGAGCATATCTGGCCACTGGCCAGGAATTCCTCAGGCCACCAGCAACTTCCCACACACGGCCCACGGTTCTGTGACGTCTCTGAGTGTTTTCCTTGCGAGCCCTAATCAGAGCCCACTGTTACGATATTCATCACCTCCATGTGTGCTGCCTGCTTCCCCCAGAATCCATACTGCATGAGAGCCCTCTCCTGTGGTTTGGAATTTGTGGAGATTATCTTGACAGAAATCAGAAGTTATTCTAAAAGGTATTTCCAAGATAAAAGCTTTGAACTTATTTTTACGTTAAATTTTAGAAATCTTTGAAAATTACTTTTGTAAATTACATTAAGATAAATGTTACAGTGTAAATCCCCAGTGAACACACTCACCGAATCCTCATGTGAAGTATAGGTGTTGCGGGTGACCCCAATGAATCCGACGGGCAAGTCATCTCATCAGCACTCAAACCCTCTCTTGCAGTTCCTCGGCAGCCTTCAAACGACTTGTTTGAAATATACGAGATCGAGAGAGGAGTCAGCGCAGAGGACGAGGCTAAGGATGACCCAGGTGGGCAGAGCTGCAATCTTCCGTTGTTTTTTGTATCTCATTGAAGTAAGTTTTAAATTTTAGATTTTTTAGCTCTGTAGGAATTTGTACAACATCTTTTTGTGTATTTTGCGACTTAGTTAAATCAGTTGAGTTAAAATAGTTATGGAGTATCATTTCTATTTAAAAACACAGTGGTATCTGAATTGGGAACCAGAAGTCACATTTTATAAGTGACAGTGTGGCAAGGCTGTGACTTAGCCGAACTCAGGGCTGTGTGTGCAGTGGCACGCAGTGGTGAGAGAGGGAGTGCATTTCCTTTGGGTCTCATAGAGTCCTCTAGACCCTTAAGGGTAGGTGGGAGGTGACACTTGTGATGCGCATGGCGCTGGGCTGCAGGTCACTAGTCATGTCTGCAATGTCTTTGTCTCCTTGCAGGCTTCCTTGTACACAGCTGTAACTTTGACCATGGCCTCTGCGGATGGATCCGGGAGAAGGACAGTGACCTGCACTGGGAACCAGTCCGGGACCCAGCAGGTGAAAAGCACTTCCTCCGGCCCCTTCAGCACCCACGTGGGTTGGGTCCTCTCTGCTGGCCAGGGCTCTGTGGGTCTTCTTCATGCTTACTTCATCAGGGTTGGGGAAGATGGTGTCTGTGTTCCTCTCGGGAGCCAGGTTCGTTAGCTAGCAGGCAGAGTGACCTTAAGAAAGGTGGCCAGTCAGTGCTAAGTCCAGCTGATGTGGCTCACAAAAGACCCAAGGTGTGAAGACAAGTTTCTCTTATATTGAAAGCCTGGTTCCCAGCTGCTGTACCAGGTATGGAGACCAGGCCTTGGGCACATGGATGTGAGCTCAGAACCTGTGGTTTGTAGAAGCTGCTCCCACCATGGTGGGCACACAGTTGGGGTCATAAAATGAAACTGAATTTTGCACATTTCTAGAAGGGCCTCAGGGACCTTGCTGCTGGCCCATGATACACATTTTGAAGAGCAAGATGTTAAAAAACATTAAAATATATATTTATGAGATTCCCTAAGACTTAATTATAATCAAAGTACTTTAAAATGAAAATTTGAGGTAAATTTTTAAAAACATGAATAGTCAATAAATTATAATCAGCTTTTGGATTTCTTCTAGTTAAAAAAAATCATGTAGCTCCATAGAAAAGTCATGTGGTGCCAAAAGTCATGCGTTACTCACTGCTGCATTTAGCTCAGATCAGGACAATGTTATTGTCACCAGGCTATGTGAATAAGAGAAAATCTAACGTGTACTTAATACTGACAGAGGTCGCAGCCAATTTGTCAGCTGGGTCCTTTCATTTAATTTCTCATACTCCTCACGGAGCAAGTGATACAGTCTTTATCTCACAAGAGCAACACCAGTGCCTGGATCGGTTTCTTGAATGTCCTACAATGCCAGAGCTGGGACAAAGAGTGGCTAAGTCTTCTGACTTCTGTTCAGACTTCCTGGGTGAGCAGGACCCACATGCTGTCCTGGGTTCTCTGATGCCCCCCAAGCTGGTCTCAGTCACAGTTGATCGATTACAGGACCGACCACTGACCTGGAGCATCTCTGGCCACCATGTCTCTCTGACAAGACAGTGAATAATGTTTGCGGTCCTGATGCATGCCTTTGGAGTAAGGGTGCTTCTTGCTAAGCTTGGAACTCATGACCCATCTGTGTAGACACTCTTGGAAGGCAGCCCCTGTAAAATGGAGTATTAGAACTTAGAGAGCATCTTAGAACCAAGCTAGTACTTCTCAACACTTTTTACTCATTACATTTGTAAATGTTTAAGTTTGGGACCCACATTCCCCTTGCCCTCTGGTAGAAAAATGTGAAGAGAGCCAAAAGTCAAAGTGATAGACGGGCTGAGGTGTGGCTCTCGTAGGGAACTTGTGTGGCTGCATGAGGCACAGTGGAAATAGTCCTCAGGCTGCATTAGCACAGAACAAATGGAGAGGAAGTGGCAGCCCTGTGGATGGCTGGATAACTCCCAGTGACTGGCTCCAGCCCCTGGAGGCTACTTTCCAAAGGTTGGTTCAAGTTTTTGCCAACAACTTGGATGAATTGTTTGTTGGAGTTAGATGCTGAAGACAACTGACATAGCTGTGGTTGACTCAGAGCTGGCAAAGTTGTATGTGCAGATAACGAGGACCCAGGGTTAGACCAGTGGTGCCGATAGAGAGAGCAGACTGTGAGGGGTGGATACGCTCATATAGAAACCAGCTGTGTAGCTTGGGACCAAAAGATGGGACACAGTGCAGTGTGGAAGACTTCAGAGTTTTGGTGGCTGTGAAATCAGTGTGACTGAACCCTATGATACTATTTTCTAAAAAAAATGGCCAGTTTCCATAAAAATATAGTACCTTTCCAGAATGGAAAATCTGCTGTGGTTAAGTGGCTTGGTAACATTTTTCTGGTCTGAGATAGAGTTAGTTGTACATTATTCAGGATAGAAGGAGCTGGCGAGGAAGTTGTCTCCAGCCTGTGAAAAGCAGTTGAAACTACAATGCTCAAGCTGGAGGAAGAGTGAATGGGGTTCAGCTGCTTCCCCAATAGCTGACCTAGGGCTAGAGGTGTCCTCTGTGACCACCAGGGGATGGAGGGATGAGAAGGGCAGAGGCAGATTGTGACTTCCTCAGTTTTCCAAATGAGCTATTTCAGAGGCCAGGAAGGGGAGGGCGGGCTGCTGCTGGGAGAGCCATTTGCTTGGGGGTGGCCCAGGTGGTGAGGTGTGCAGGAAGCGCCCCCAGCCTCTCATTTAGAAAGCTTTTCCTGCAGCTGCAGCTGTGAGAGCCTCTTCAGGATGGAAGTGGTGGGAAACCGCTGAGAGCACGTTGTTATCTTAGGGAAAAAGACAGGTACCAAAGGACAGGGAGTGCGGAGAAACGGGGAGAGCATGCTCCAAGCCAGCAAGCACTGCATGCTCCCCTTCTGGAAGACACCAGGGAATTCTGCCCTAATGTCAGGGTAGAGGCATCAGTGAAGTTTATTCTTTCATACCTGCTTTTCTTCTGGTTTCGGTGGAGAAACAAAGAGGGAGTGAGAGAAGGAGACACCAAATAAGAATATAAGGAATTTAGTGATTTCTAGGTATTTCTAGGTATGAACACAGCTTACTTGTTTCTGTGCAGATTGTACCATTTGTAAAAGAATATGCTATGTTTGGGTTTCCCGTTATGGTTGATCTTAATGGTGTGTAGTTCTTACCCAAGATCTGGATTTGCAAATATTGTTATAGGCCAAGAAAAACCCTCAATTAAATAGATCTCCAACCTTGAGGAATGGCTACAAAATGACTGTGTTTGCCAACTGCCCTTCATGGTGCTGGTAGGTTTTATCACACTCAGTCTTGAACTTCACCATATGAGGTAAACTCAATCCAGGGTCCCAAGAATGGAGAACTGCTGGCAGGGAGAGTGATGCCACAGCGTGCCACGGTAGCTCTAGGATAGCCCTTTCCAGGAGACAAGGCTAGACCTACAGAACTTTGGACTTTCCTGATCCAGAGTCAGAGGTGGCTGGCTCCGTTTTTGTTTGCTCCTGGGAACTACAAGGAGTTTACTTAAACTACAATGAGTGTGCCAATGTATGCACACAAGTGTGTCCAAGCAGAATTAAAATCATTATTTTCAAACAAGCATTGATAAAAATGTACAGGAAATGTTTAATGTTTTAAAAGTTACAATAAAAGATATATTGTCACTGATCCTCCTGAGCTGCTCTCCGTTGCTGCAGACACTTATCCCATTGTTCTTGCCACTTTCTGAAGCAGCTCTGGAGGCCTCTTTCCTGAGTGTCTTGGTGAGGTGGGATCAAAAGTCCAGTGATTGCTGTCATGCGTGCCATCCAGTTGAGGCAGCCCATAGAAACAGGGCCTCACGTCCTCAGCCACCGTGCTCACCAGACCTGGCATTATGTGACTTTTGGTTCTTCCTCAGATTCAAAATGGCAGTGAAAGAAAACTTTTTTGTTGTTGTTGCCAAACTAAGTTTTTTTTTTAATAGAGTGTATGTATTGATGCTTCACCATACCCTTAAGATCAACTCTTTAAGAGCAGAACTTTATGTCTAGTTTACATGCTTCAGACACCACCTTTCTTATTTTTTACAGTAAGGTCTTGTACCCAAATAGTCGCTTGTACACTGAGAGCTTTAAGAAAAATACAGGACACAGAGGTATTGCCACTTTTAGCAGCAATGAAATATCACTAACCCTCTTTTATGCATACCAAATTTAAGTCACTATGAGAGGTGAGTGCCCCACAAAGTCACTAGGTCTAAAATTGCTAGTTCATGTTTAAATAACTTGAAATTGGGCCAGAGAGATAGCTCAGCGGTCTCAAGTGCCTGCTTAGTCAAGCGCACAGGGACCACAGTTTGATTCTCGGCACCATATGCTCTGCCAGTCCCACCCCCAGGGTGTGCTGAGCCAGCCACAAAAAAAAAAAAAACTTGAAATCACTGTTGTTTCCCATCCCATTCATCCCTTTTATAAACAGCAAGCATTTTTACTTTTATGCATAGGCTAGCAGGCTTGTAAAGAATTTAGAATCTTTATTTTTTTCTGGAGCCAGGAATTGATCTCAGGCCCTCACGCTTGCCAAGCAAGTGTGTATTCTACTGAGCTTTCTCCCAAGTCCTAAGGGAAACATTTTGAATCAATTCAGAACATCAAGATACACCAGCACAATGAAAGACACTCAGGAAAGAGGCCTTCCAGAACTGCTGCAGAAAGTGGCAGGAATGATGGGATATGTGCATGCAAAGTTTTGGGTGTGTGGGATTAACAATATATCTTTGTACACACCATATTTTTTATCATACCTCATATATGTATATAGAAAAAGACATGTCTGCAGAGATGGCACTCCCTCTGTCACCTGATGACAGTATCTTAAGAACCAACACAGACAGCATGGGCTCTGTAGCCAGAATGCCTGGGCTGCTGCCTGATACCTTTGACCCTGAGCAAGTTAAAGGTGGGTCATCAGTACCTCTGTGACACATCTTACAAAGCTCTTTTAGCAGCATCTGCCCAGGGTCACCAGATCAGCAGTGTCAATCCCTGTTGTTGAAGACTGTCTTGTGTCTGTCCCACAGAGCACCCGCATTCTTGCCTATAGCAGTGTTGCCCTGCCCATCGGCTGCACCCCAAGTGTGTACCAGCCCCCATGGGCAGTGCCTGTTCCTGGCCCCTTTCTAGTGCAGGCAACATTGCAGCTGATAGCCACAAATACTGCTTCCTGTTTGTTGAATGTATCTGTAGGATAAATTCCTGTTGAAGGATCACTGAGTGAAAAGGGAATTTACATTTTGAATATTGACAGATTCTACTAAATGGCCTATCGTTAAGGTTGTAGCAACTTACATTTCCATCAGCAATATTTGAGAACCATGGGCAAAAGAAAAATAGAGTTATTTTTAATCATTGCCAAGCTTATAGGTTAAAAAGGTGTTTCATCTCAGTTTTAATTTGTACATCTTTCTTTTGTGAAAAGCTGAACATATGTACACATATTTAAGTCATTTCTACAGTGCCCCTTATTTTTCTCTTACTATTGAGTTATAAAAATTCTTTGGATGATAAGGAAAATTATCACTGTCTCATGTATTTTTTTAAACCTTGTTCGCTTATACATTTTTTTCATCTTTAAAAAGTGAAAATTTGGAAACAACTGAAGATAAATGACAATAAAAATAAGAAATTAGCTAGATGATTACTGGCATATTTGTTGTTATGAAAATACGTTGGCATAAATATCTGTACCATATTTAGTGAAAAGAGCAAGTTCTCGTATTATGAGTTTCTTTATGCGTCCCCTTCCCCATCAGCAGAAACCAGATGCTTGGATTCAGGGGAGATGGCACCAAGCCATATGATCTTACATCCACCTGGGTTATAAAAATGCAAATGGAATCACTGCAGGACCCTCAGAGCCCCTCACGGTGTGCCTTGACCACACAGTGAACACATTAAAGGGTATGATATTGTTCTTTATGTAAATTAAGATTGTAAAGGCACCAGCCAGTATGGAATTAAAGATAAGTGAATTCGTTTTTAAATTCCAACTTCCTGGCCAATTTGGCAGCTAGCACCTACTATTATTTACTATTTCCCTGCCTTAATTCTTTAGATGTCATGATGTTAAATTGAAGGAAAATATTGAATACAGTTTTACTTTTGAGCCAGTACATTGGGCTCAGACATGCATGTTTTATTTAGTAGGCAGCTTGTTTGCTCTGGGGGATTAATTTTCCTCTCAGTTACCATCTAACTTTGTGGCATTTCATTTCATATCATAGGGAAATAATTCTTTATAGTAAAAAAGCAAAACCTTATACAGAACAGTTTTATGGAGGAAGAACTGTTGTAATCTTTCATTCTAATGTTGGAGTTTCACATATGTACACAAAAAGACAGGAGCCTTTTGTTAGGATGCCATGGTTTTTAGGCTGTTCTGTTTGCAGGCAACATCTCAAATGATGGTATTAGTGAACATTCACCAGGACTTAAGATAATCCCTGTTTGCTTAGAACTCACAGGTTCTCTGTGATGACCTTGTGTCTTCAGAATCACCAGAGTACCTGTGGCTCGAGAGCTGACTCCTAGGAGACATTGGGGATAGGTCCAGGACTTCCTGAGACAGGGTTGAGCAGTTGGGAAGGAGGATCAGAAATTATGTGCTCAGCAATTTAGGCATAAACATCAAAAACCCGTTTCCTGCAATATTTTCTGTATTCCTGAAACTCAAGTCACTTACTGGACAAACAATTTTAACTCTTACTTTATGCTAGGAGCATTATGGGAAACCGAAATCAGAGGAAAGTTTGGTTCTGATGCCAGGTCATTTGCAGCCTCCTGGGCTCCAGCCATAACTTCCCTGTGGGCAGATCAGTGTCCAAATCTACAGTGCCTTTTTCAATTGGCAGAAAAATAAAGCCATCTAAGTTAGTGTCATATGGGCGTGGATGGTGTCTCAAAATACCATTGGTTACGTTCTCTCGAGAAACAGCATGCCTGCCACCCCGCTGCTTACGCTTGTGGGTTTTTATTTGCAATTGTTTTAACTGTGGACAGAAGTGACTTTGTAGGAGAAAAAGGATGACACCAGATGTTCTGTGTCAAGTGCAAGTTTACCACTGTACATCCGTCTTGTATGTAATAGCAGAAAATAGGTTGCCCTGCGTAGTAGGTACGGTGTTACAGCTTCGCCTTCCTGTCAGCATGTTGCCAGCCACTCTTCTCCCATACAGTTGCTGCTCTGGATTTTAGGATGTCCAAGACTTCCTGGAGTTAGAATTGAGCAGTGTGGATAGCACAGCAGTGATGGCTCTAGAAGATCCTTCTGTATTAAAGTTTTTTGTTTTTTTTTTTAAAGTAGGGGGAGAATAAGCAGTTAAAGCTCATTAAATGCCTATGTGCTTCATTGCATACAGAATTTTCTCCTGGGAATTGGAGGGTCAGTTCTACCAGTGTACTCAGCAGGCCTGGTGGTGGGTGTTGGGTAACACAGCCAGAGGTGGGCAGGATCACACACGTGGGTGTCGCGTGTTTGTGTAGCACTATGCTTGCCTGGCAGCTGTAC
The DNA here is from genome assembly GCA_004027915.1 of Capromys pilorides. NCBI lineage: Eukaryota > Metazoa > Chordata > Mammalia > Rodentia > Capromyidae > Capromys > Capromys pilorides. The sequence goes on from PVKN010001554.1 coordinate 12,376, forward strand.
TCCACTGGAGATATTCATAGTGTTTAGATTGCTAATTATTGTGTGTCTTTGGCATAACTTCTCCTATGAGTGATCTTTGCAGACATCAAAGAATTTGAGACACAAGCAAGTCTTATGCTCCTCCTTCCAGAGTCTGGAGTTCTTCGCTAGTGCCCGTCCCAGGGATATGTTCATGAAAGCACAGAGCAGGCTGCTGTCCCTGCTATCTGTGGCCCTCACACCCCACTCCCGGCCCACTCTTCCCATTGCAGGTGGACAGTATCTGACTGTGGCGGCCAAGGCTCCCGGGGGGAGAGCTGCACGCCTGGTGCTGCCACTTGGCCACCTCCTGCACTCAGGGGACCTGTGCCTGTCCTTCAGGCACAAGGTGACAGGGCTGCACTCGGGCACGCTCCAGGTATCTGTGAGGAGGCACCGTGGCCATGGCGCAGCCCTGTGGGGCAGGGACGGTGGCCGGGGCTGGAGGCAGACACAGATCACCTTGCGGGGCGCAGACATCAAAAGCGTGAGTAGAAAAGTGAAAAACTGACAGAAACTTGAGCAGGCTTGGGTAACGGTACTGAACTAGGCCTGCTTTTCTTTTTTCTTCAGTTCCTTAAACCTCCAACTTTTGCTGCCATTAATTACTGTGTAATGGTTCATTTTTCTCTTTTTAAATATCTTTTCTTTCTTTTTTTAGACAAGATAATCACTATGTAGTTCCAGCTGGCCTTGTGCTCACTCTGTAGCCCAGGCTGGTCCTAAACTTGCAAGGATCCTCCTGTCTCAGCCTCATGAGGGCTGGGATTACAGGCCTGCCCACCACACCCAGCCTGCCCCTTGTCAGAAGCCCTAGTCAAGCAGTCTTGCACGGAAAGCCAGAAGTGCAATCAGAAATTACTGCACTGTTCAGCATAGCACGCAGATGGAGCTGAGGTTGAATATAGGAACCTTATTTTAAAATAATGGAGCCATGATAACGAAATGATTGTGACATTCTACCAAAATAACACATGCATTTGGAGAAGTGTCACTTTTATGTTGCTGCTCATGAGACTCTTACTAGGAAGAGACAGCATGCATATGTGTAGGGACGGTTCCTCCAAACGATTTTGGAAAGAAAATGCAGACCCCTTCAGTGCAGTTTTAGCATGGTGCTTGAGTTTGTTTGACTGTCTGAGTTCTAATTTTTTTTCTTAATATCTATATTAATTGGGCAAAAAAAAAAAACCTAAAGGAAATAATTTCAAACTAGACATTGAAGTGACTTTGGTGTTCTAAAAGGGACAAGGTTGTCCTGCAGAAGGTGAAATGCAAGTGCAGTGAAGGGTCGGTGTGCTCCCAGGCAGACCTATGGCACGAGGGCTATGGCGTGTGCTTCTGTCCCTAAGTGAAAAGCTCCATGGGTCAGAAGGAGGAACAGAAACACCTCCAGAAGCAGCATAGCTCTGATCCTTTGGATCTTTCGCTCAGGGGCTGTTCCTGATGTTCCGTCCCACGGAACATCTTCCTACTTCTCTTCCTACTTCTGACCTTGGCCGTCATTGCCAAGTGCTCATTTCATGGGCCTGCCTAGCATGAATGGGTCTGTAATCCTGAGAGTCACATGGCCTGGTAGAGGATTTCTCAATGACATGAGTTTCATGGGGGAAACAAGCCTCAGATAACATGGCTGTAATGGACTGGTGTGTCTTCCAGCAGCCTGGCTTTGCCTTTGATTTGGGGGAAGGTTGGCCTGTATTCTGCTACTGAGATGGGGACCAAACGGGCAGAAGTGGCCTTACTGGTTGTGTGTTCCCTCCTAGGTCATCTTCAAGGGAGAAAGGAGGCGTGGTTATCCTGGTGAGATCGGGTTGGACAACGTGAGCTTGAGAAGAGGCCCCTGCTCAGAAGAGCGCTAGTGAGCCCACAGCTGGTGGCAGCTCCTGTGTTGCTCCGTCTTCTCTTTCCAGTCCTCTCCTTCTCTCCTCCCCTCCCTCTTCCCAGGCTTAGCAGAGTGGGCCAACGGGCCAAGAGGGGTCTGGGTATGACCCATGTCTCACAGGCCTGCTGTTGTGCCATTCCAGTGAGCAGCTCCCCTTCTCCTCCATGGGGTGTCTGTAGACACATCCAAGCCATCGTGGGTGTCACCATTGAGCCCATGGCCCATGCAGGGAGGCGTTGCACGTGTGTGCCCTGCACCATCCTTCATCCTGGTTACAAAGTGCTCCTTGTAGCAGATGACACGAGAAAACTTCAGAACTCTGCAAATGTCGTTTTGCTCTCTGTTCAGTGTTGTGCCGTGTGTGGTGTTGTTGACTTAAGCTATGATGTGCAGTGTGCCTGTGAAATTGGTTTCCTCTCAATGACCTTAGTTCTGGCCCAATATGAACTCTTTTACTGGCCACTCACTTTATGAAAGAAGGGTGTATAACATATCAAGATACATTTATTCTTGTTATCTGTATTTTTCTTATAAAGACAGTTATGTAGAGTGGGCACGGAATTCCTCATTAGTAGTTGCTGTGTTCTGTGTAAATGTGCTATTGATATTAAATACTTACGTGTTCCTGGCATTTACAGACTCTAGTTGCAAAGTAAAAGGCAGCTTGTGATCTCCTAAGTTAAAAAAAATGGCAAAATGTCATCCAGTGTGGTGACCTTACATTGGCAGTAAGGAAAATGGCAGAGGTGTCAGGTTATACTGAAGAGTGATGGTCTTGAATTGGATCTCTACAAAGGATAATAAACCTAGGGTGACAAGAAACTGCAGTTAACACAGAAATCCCTCACTGCTGAGTTGACAGCTTGCACCATCATAGAACATAGCTCTCTCTGGCCATCCCCGAGAACCTTTCTAAAGCTCTGGTTTCAGGGGAGCCCTGATTCTAGCAGGAAGTGGAGAGGAAATGTATGGAGGCTCCACTGGGACTGGTGGTCACACCCAGTTTATGTTTCAGGAAGAATAGCTCCTGCCTTCCATGCCACTCCAGGGTTGGAGAGGAGGCATTCCTGTCACTGAGACCCTGGCTGTGCACTGCAGGGGATTCTTGCATATCAGGCAGAGGCCACAGCAGGAATTCTGTCACCCACAAAAACACACCTGCTATCAAAAGGCAGCTTTTCTGCATATCTGATAGAGTAATCAGAATATTTCTGCTTTTGCAAAGAATCACAAGGATGATGAAGGGGTGGGGAAAGAGAGCCCTATGATGAGAAAGTAGAGGAAGTGGAATGATTCAGTCTGGAGCAGGTTAAGGGGCAAACCATGGGTTGCTGTCATGTGTATGAGGGGATGGCACAGAGAGGACCTTGGCTACCTGCCCCCTGTGGGCACTGAGAATAGAACAAGAGGACATGGGCTTAGACAGCAGTGTGAAGGAGGAATTCCTGGTGGAGACATTTGTTAGTCCTTTATTTAAAAAAGTGTGAAAATCAATGTCTTGCTCTTCCTGTGTCCTCTCAGAACTAAATCAAAATTTACCTATTTAAGACAGGCTTACCTCAAGGCAAAGGTGGATCACAGAATCTCCCAGAAGCTGTTTTGATCCTGCTACTCATGGATAGTGGAAATCTCCAGAGCTAAGTGATTTGGACAGGGCAGTCATTCAGTCCTTTCTGCTTGGCCTCCCAAAGGACAGTGGCCCAAATGAGAAGATGCCGAGTTCTTTGAAGCAGTTTTCCTTCTGTAAAAATCTGGCATGATCAAAGCAGACAGAAACAAAAGGGAAAACTCCCCCACACTGTTTATTCCTAATGAAGTTGTGGTGGATAGGTAATATCTCAGCAATGTCCTAATGTGGAGTATAAGCATTTCTTTCCTGGAAAAGTTGTAGACCTCGCACTTGCTCAACAGATGATGTTTCAGATGTTTTTAGAGAGACCCAACTGAGGAGCCCAGGTCAGAGCTCTGGTGCAGATACTTTTATTGCTCCATGCATAACAGGTCGGCATGGGTACTAAGAGTGTTGAGCACACCTTTCACTTCGAATCTCCCAGGTTCCATGAAATGGTAATGTCGTTTAATGGTAGGCCCAAGAGCTTGTCTTTGTAACTTGTGAGAGACAAGGATGAACAAGAGTAGAAAGCCTTTGTGCAAAGGCCAGAAAATATGGTCTTAGGTGCATTTTTAATGATTCATTTCCTTTTGGATCATATAACTGTATAGCTGAAGATCAAAGAGGAAAATAATTTCACTTTAAGGTGCCAATAATACATTGCACTAAACTGATGGAAGAAGTTATCCAAAGTACTGTATAACATCGTGTTTATTATTTAATGTTTTCTAACGTGAAAAATGTCAGTGGTTTTCCAAATGGTCAAATCAAAACAATTCTTTGAAAATAAAACACTGTTGACAATGCCAGGCCCCTGTTTCTTGTGTGTCATGACTGGGAAGGGCTTGAGGTGAACCTTGGTGTTCCCCACAGTGTTTGTAGAGCTTGCTACACACTCAGCAGACTCAGGAAAATAATGTTGTGGGCATTTGTGGCTAGGGACAAGAGTGCTGCCTTTGTTCACCTCTTGGTTGTAACTGTGAGGCAGTTCATTATTCATAGGAAAAAATCCTATGGAATAGAGTGATGGAAAAAAATCCATCACTCTATTGTCCCTTCCTTAGCAAGTTGTCATGGTCATATTTGTCACTTCATTGTACACATTGGCTTTATATTTTATGAGAAGGCAAGATAAAGATGTTATAAGAAAATATCTGAATAGATGCTTACTGTAAGTGAAAAGTACTTTTTACTAGTAACTTTGTTAAAATTTATAACATCTACTCACAGTCTGGTAACCTTTCCTGATTTAGTTAAAAAGCTATAAAGAAAATTAAGGAAGTCAGGCAAGGCGAGTTCTACACAGTGCCTGCCTTCCTCAGTAGTCAGCCCTGGCAGTGATTGGATGCAAGCTGCAAGTCACCTCATCCCTCGGGGCTTGAGATGGAAACTCGGGGTGTTCTGAGTCCTAGCTCAGAAGGTGACCCTCTGGGAAAGTCTGTGAGATGGCAGGAGACAGAGGTGACTCTAGAACCAATGTGTTGATTTGCAGAGCAGGTCCTGCCCTGGGGCCCCACCCTTATCAGACCACCCTTGTGCGCTTTCTGTCTACAGACATGGGCATTTATTGAGGTCCTGTAAATAAACAGATAATGACTGCTCCTAGGAGGGGTGTGGAGCCTGGCAGGCTGTGGAGCATGGGTGACTTCTGGCCCCTTGCTTGCCTCACCACTGCTCTTCCATGCATCTGGGACTCACCTGGCCTCTTGGGAGAGGCTGTTGAACCTGCAGCTCTGGAGCAAGGGCTAAGGTGGTGTATTTCTAGCTGCTTCTGAGGGGAACCCCTGGCAGCTGACCCCAGGGCCACAGCTGCAATGGTTTGAATACAGGACCTATGCACTGAGCTATATTTTCCACTCTATTTTTAAATTTTACTTTGAGATGGTCTTGCAAAGTTGCCCAGGCTGGGCGTGAGCTTATCTTAAGGTGTGCGCCATGACTGCAGCTTGGCATTTGGGCCTTTTATCACCACTTGCATTAAAAGGCAGATGCACTGAAAGTCCATGGGTGCAAGATCCCCATGGGCAAAAGTTCTCTAAATTGCAATTAATTTTTTTTTAATCCTTTGTGTATGGAACATTTACTTTCCCTTGTGCAGATCATTGCTTTATATAACAAATGGCAAAGGTTTGACAAAGGTGTCATGAATGGGGCCACTTAGGAATGAGTCCACCACCCAACAAGCTGCAGGTTAGAAGACAAGGTTCAGCCATGCATTGATAGCAGTCACTTAATTACTAAGCTGGAGGTGGTCATTAATGCTTGCCGGGGCCCCAGGACGCTGAAACCTTATGACCCTGGAATCAGCACAGGTTGGCCCCGGCTTGTTTTTTTCTGGCCGTGATTCATGAAAAGCTAAAAACTGAGCCTTTGCTTACAAACTGGTCATTTTCTTTCAGAGTGTGAGGTCCCTACCTTGCAGGTTCTGTGACGCCTCTGTGCCTGGTGTCCTGGTATTAAACTGTCCACAGTGGTGGCTGCTTCAAGCAGAGTCTAGGCACAATCAGTGACACTGGAGAACAGCTGGTTGCCATGGCTGGGGCCCAATCAGGGGCCCTTCCAGCTGACAGAGAGAAGATGGCACACTGTTGAGCATCCTATAATCACAGAATGTAAGACTGGCCTGGAATGTGCCTGCAACATTCTAGAAGAGTGCTGAGGTCAGGAAAACCTGGTGCACCAAACCAGCAGTTCCCACAGCTTAGACCTGGGAGATCCCCATACACATCTATGTTAGAAATTTGGAAGTTAGTCAGGTGCTATTGGGAGCTGGCTGAAACTTGAAGCGGCGAAGCTTAGTGGGCTCAGAGGTCAGAGGTGTGTCCTATCTATGTCCTTCTCACTTCCCAGCAGCCAGCAGGAGGCGAGAAGCTTGGGACCTTGTTTTGATCCCCAGCAGCACATGCCACACTGGCACCAGCACCACTCCCAGGATGCTCCAAGGCGGCCATTGAGACCAGGAGAGGTGTGATCCCAGCACTGGGGAGGCTGAAAACAGGAGGATCACTATGAGTCTGAAATGTTCAATAAGACCCTGTACCAAATATATTTTTAAAAAAAAATTGAGGGTTTAGCTCATAGTTGGGCCTTGGGTTTCATCTCTACTATCACCAAACTAAATCTGAACAAAACAAAAAAACAGTTGACTGTCCCAAGCATTTTGTCGCAGTGATGAAAAGTGAACCCTGCATGCAATAGAGCCTCCAGAGGGGCAGCATGGGCAGAGCCGAGGGACAGAGGTACTACAGCATCGGAGGCTGGCCTGGACCCAGCATGTGTGTGGGAGCTCGCTGTCCAGAAAACTGTCAGCTTCAGTGTGAGGTTGTCCCCAGAGAGAAATTTCACATAGATGAAAACGTTTCTGTCTCAAATCAGGAGTTGCGACTCCACGTGCCCAAGCCCACCTGCCCGGGGCTACCCTGACATCCTTGTGGACAGCAAGGTCAGGTGAGAACTAGAAGCTGCAGGTTGATGCCTAGTCTACAAATGCATCTTATCTAACACCTCACCACACCTCACTTGACAATAATGCCTGTACTACAGCATCTGAGAATAAACCATGTTGAGCCCCTGAGTTTGGAACCAAGAGCTCTGAGGGTCACCCAGGGGCCAGATTGCAAAGGTCTTGTCAGGGGTGAGTGTAGCACTGGGACTCAACTCAGTTCCGAGGTTGAAAGCTGTGCCACCCAGTAGAGCTGCGGTGCCCCCTCTTCAGCAGCCTGCAGACCTAGAGGAGATTTGGGGTCTAGTCTGACTGTGTCTGAAGAAGCCAGCGAACATCTTTGCAAATGCAAAGAGTAACAAATGTTCATGGTGGAGTGGTGAGAAATTTGGAAAAGAGAGGAGGGAGAGGGGGTAAGGAGGACATCATAGCTCAACATGGAAATAGTCACTTAAGGTACCTTGCAGGGAGCTTCTTGGGCTTATTGTCTTGTTTTTTGTTTTTTTAAATATCTATGCTACCTCAACCTGTAGGTAAAGGTTTTTAATGAGCAGTTGTCCTTGCAGTCACAGCACCTCTGTCACGCCAGTGGAGGGGCTATGTAGTACTCCATTAAAGCACAGGCGTTCCGTTGTTGCTGTGGGACAGCCTTCCTTTGCAGCCAGCTGGGATCGCAGAAGCCTAATTAAGCTGCAGGAAGCGATTCCCTGTGCATGTGTAATTGCTGGCCTCTTTCGGCCCCTCACTTGCTCCAGTGAGCCATGGAAACCTTCCGGGCAGGCCCGGGACGTGGTCCAGGAGGAGGTCAGGTTCTCAGGAACGCCAGCCCGAGCTGCAGGTTTAGAAGAGAGTAGAAAGCTTGCTTTTTCAATTCAAGAGCATTTTGTTTACACACACACACAGACACAGACACAGAGACACAGACACACACACAAACACACACACACACACACACACACACACACACACACTCTCTCTCTCTCATACACACATACCCACATATCCATACACATACATACAAAATTGGATTAGAAGAATTTCACAATTTTATTCTAAGTGTTTGGTAACTGAAGCCCTCTTGTGCTGAGGATACGGTCAGAGTTTCAGTGTCCTGTGGATCACTCATCTCTGGCCCCCAGCAAAACACTGTGGACCAAGCTGGAGACAGAAACCCTGGAAATGTGTGGCTGCACCAGCACCAGGCTATCCCAGTCCTGAAGGAACAAAGGACTAAGGGCTCTCTGATAATTAAAATTTAGAATACCACTTTCTAATTGGTATTAGATTAGAATACCAATGCTGGGTATTACCCAAGAATTGTGTTGCTTTGAATTAAATGCTGAGAAAATTATATAAATAACGCTAGGTCTGGGATCTTTGAGGCATTTAGAAACAAAATAGTAAAAACAAAAAAGAAGCTCTGTTTAGAAATGTGTTCACGTTTAGCCTCAGTGGTACCCACTGCACACCAGAAGGAACTCAGGCGGGAGCTGATCCCCTTCCCTGGGCTCTATCACTGTGCTTTCTTTGTGCACTTGGGGACTGTCACTGTGTCATGTCCACCATGCTCCCAAGTGGGTATCCCTTTTCCATAAGAGGATTCTATCGCAGGGTCACCTTCGACTCCTCTCCACACTACGCTCAGCCTGCATCCTGCCAGCCTCAACCCTGACTCCTTGGCTGGTCCTTTGATTCCCAAGCTGGCTCTGTGTGGTGTTGTAGAGAGTTAGCCTTGGGTCCCAAACCACAGGTGCTCCTTTGCCCTGGGGTGACCCTGGGAAGTTCTCCTGGGTTACATGCACTTTGATTTTCCCCAAACAAAATAGCAGCTTCTGGCTCCCATTTGGAAATTGAATGCAATCAGGTTTTGTAGGATCTGTACCTTCAGGCTAGAATGAAAGCAGCTATCTGCTCTCCCTCGGGAAGGGACAGTTGAGGTCTCTGGGCCTCTGTCCCACTCTGTGTCATTGTCCTGGGCTGTATCTGATGGCTCAGAAGCATCTATGGCTCAAAAACAAGATGGGGTGGAGGAAATCTGCTTCAAACACTTTGCTCCATTTAATTTCTTCACTTCAGGTCACTGAACTGCTAACAAAGCAGACAAAATAATGGCTAGTGAGCCTCAGTTTTTAAAAAGTCTCTTTCTTAAGGAATGAGAGGGATGTGGGACAGGCGGTGCTTCTGCATGTGCATTGTGGTTAATTTTTGAAAGTATCTCTTTGGTTGAATGAGAACAATGTGGCCACCTCAAAGCTGGATGAGCATTTTGCTGTGTCCATTCTGCCAGTCTCTGAGGAGGGCCACTGTCTCCCAAGTAGATGTCACTGTAGCAGGTGAGATTTGTGTGTGCTCGAGCTTCCCATAAACTAAGAGCCCAGTGGTCCTGGTACCAGTTAAACGCTTGTGATTTTAAGAGTCTATAGCATCGTGTGCCCACCTGTGTCCCAGAATATCTCACAGAGAGGCTGTGGTCCCAGAGCCTTGCCCTTCGGCATGACACTGCTCAGGTGAAGGCCCTTATAACAGACAGCACCCAGTGACCTCAGTGGATCTGGATGTGAGGCGGCAAGGCCACGGCCAAGCTGTCACCTGGCTGTGGTCTCTTCTGAGACTCTGGCATGAGAAGACCCCCTTCTAAGCCATTACAGCCACAGAATCTGCCCTCTTCCTTCTGCCTGACAGCTGTTCTAACCTTGAGCCTCCCTGGTCCTCAGCATGGAGCTGCCAGTGTCACTTGCATCTTCAGTGCCAGTGAAGCAAAGACCCCTGTGCTGGATGTTAAGAGATGACACCGCATGATGTTGTGCTCACAGTCACATGTCAGAGTTGGGACACACAATATTCTCAGTTCTGCCCTGATGCAAACTTACATGTGACCAAGTCAAGAACTTTGGATTCTTTTCATTCCTCCAAGGTCCCAAGAAACAACTCCCTGTGTGTGCAATAAATCTTCAAAGGCTATTGTGGTCCTGTGAGGAAAACTGCAGTGCTCTGTTCTCCCTGCGATGTGTTAGCTTTTACCCTCTACTCACAAGCACACGTCTCCCTCTTGCACATTTGTGATAGCTGACAACTGAGCTGCCACACGTTTTTCCCTAAATGGGTCACACTTGTATAGAGAATACCAAGTTATTTTTATAAAAATGTTAAGTCTCTAGGTATTTTTAAAAATAGCCTTAATGGGCAATTCTGTCAAGGGAGCATTGCTATTCTTAGCAAGTCTAAGTCTTGTCAAGTGGCTCCAACTTGACTAATCCGAGAAGATTAGCCATCTGTCCTGAACAAGTTCATTTTTGCTTCAAACTCTGTGTTCCCCCCAAGGCACTGTTGAATACAAGCTGGCTGGGGGCCTGCCCTCCTGTTCGCCCACTATAGAAAACCTGAGCTTTCCTTGAGCATGCAGGAAAGGGAGTGGCTGGCAGCTCCTGTAATGAGGTCACTGGCTATTTTGTTACAAGTGTCAGATGTCCCTTTGACCTGGAAATGTCACTTTTAAACTACCAACATTTTCAGAGGATGTGGAAAATGCTGTACTGAAAACTATGTTAATCCGGTTATTTTGGTCAATTGAAAAATCCTGAATAAATAATTGAATAATAAAGATGTGATCTTAATTTATATTCCACCAGGCTCTTGACTGCTTCCATTGATGCTATTAAAGATTCCAGTCTCAGCCAAACAATACATTCAGTGGCATAGTGCCTGCCTGGTAAGCACAAGGTCCTGAGTTTGATCCTCAGTACAAAACAAACAAACAAACATAGCAAAACAAAACGCCACATACAGGGCATGCTGCTGCATAAGCAGTTGTCACTGCAGAAGGGCAGCCTTCTTTCCTTCTGCCTTCCTCCGCACCTGGTATGATATAGCTAGAGTGCAGGACGTTCAGCAATTTAAATTTAAAACGCCAGCAACAGCATGTTAAATTCTCAGATCTCTGGATTACCCATTAGGGGAGATTTGGGTGAATGTGGAAATGTTGGATCCCATGCTTGGTCCGTGAGTCCTGTTGGTGGGGACTAGCTCTCTCTAACCCCTGTAGCCTCCTCATATTCTTCTCTACCTTGGAGGCCCCAAAAAGAATTTGTCCCTGGACAGAGATGACAGAAGTTCTGTAAGTGGTTGTCAGTGGCTGAGAGTAGCTCTTAGGTGGAAATATAGGCAGCTTCTGAGGTAGGTGACAGCTGCCTGCTCAAGCAGTCCCACCCTAGCAGTGACCCTGCATCTGGCCTCTGATGACTTTTTCTGGCATCTTCTTTATGCAGAGGAGTGAGGCATGGGTAGGGCTCAGGTGCTGTAGGCCATGTTCCCCTGGAGGAGGAGGCCTGAGCCTGGCAGGGCCTGGTCAGGAAGGCAGACAAAGGGCCGGATGTCCTGCAAGATGAGGGCACTCCGGCCAGGACTGCCTGGTCACATTCAGTTCTTCCTGCTTCGGCCAAAGCTCCCATGGAGACACTGGGCAGGAAGCCAGTCTGAGGAGCCAGTGGGAGTCTGCCCAGTGAGTGCCAGGGCACTGCCAGCACCATGGAGCTGTCCCTGTGAGTCATGCTGATGGCCCGGAGGATGCAGAGTGGATGCAGCTGCACTGCTGTGACCTCCAGTGAGTCTGAGGCAGGAGCAGAAATGTGTCCCTCAGGCACTGCAGTTGCAGTCAAGAGTGGTGACTTTGACACTCAAACTTGGGTGAGAGGACCTTGTTTGTACTCTGGAACTCCAAGTTTCAGCAAAGAAAGGAGGGGAGAGGCTGTGGGACCAGGAAGATGTTGTGGCAATGGTGCCATGTGAAGCATGATTGTCCCTGGGAAATCTAGAACACCCTAAAGAATCCTGCAGGCATAGGGGATAGATGGCCTTATGACCCACCCTGCCTATGGGACAGGTTTGCTAGAGGAGATGCGCCTGGCTTTCCATGCCTCAGAGAGGGGCCATGAGCTGCTAGAGCAATGACAACGGTGTCCCTGGCCCTCTACTGCCATTGAACCCACAGTCCCTGCACTCTGCCCAAGGCTGAAGGTGTCCGTGGGTGTTTGTGGCTCCAGGGTGGGTAGGGCAGAGTAGGGAAGGATGGTGCAGGGGCTTCTGCCGCCTTGCAGTTGGCTGGCCTACTCCTCTGTCTGAAGGGTCCTCCACCTCTTCAATCTCACCCTTGCCCCTTCCATGGGAAATTATTCACCTCATCTGACCCTTAATGTCCTTCTCTTGAAATAAGAGACCTTTGGCAGGATTTACATGCAGATGAGTCTGAAGAATGCAACCTTTGCACAGCACTTATTCAACAAGCAGGAGGCCATTATGCTTACTATCATTTGTACTATTGTTGCATTTACTATCTACTTAGAATGCCTAATGTTAATCTATTGGGGGCTAGGGGAGAGAGCTCAGAATGTGCTGAGAATACCAGAGACCTATTGCCCTCTCTTGCATTGAGACTGACTCTGGACATGTTGCCCAAACTGCCTGTGAATATATAATTCTCCTGCCTCAGCCTACCAAGTAGCTGGGATTATAGGCATATGCCACTGTGTTGGGCTCTTCTTCCTATATTTGTGGTAGACACCTACATGTGTAGAGTGCCACACATGCATTCTGATGTCTTATTCCAAACACTTAGATCTTCAAGTGAATGGCAATATTTTTATGAGTAATGGGGATCCTCTAATATGCATGGGATATACCTAATATGTCAGAGCAAGGAAAATTCATTTTCATGGCTTGCTTAGGGGAGAATCGGGTGTGCTTGTGTTTTAACTCACTTCTAGTATAGTCTGTGGGGAACAGGATAGATAAGCCCAGTCAGCCAACCGCCCTTGCGACCTGTGAGGACTTAGGACAGAGTACACCATGGGGCACCTTTGGTGGAGCATCCACCTCAGGCAACAGCCCTAGGGTGAGGGAATGGGCTCACTCAAGGTGCAAGGCCAGGGGCTGTTGACCATGGGTGCAGAAAACTTGGAATTTCAGGGTTGCAGGCTGGGACCAGCTGCCTAAATAGCTGGGTGCCTGGCATCCTCTCCAACTGTATTGATTAACCACTAGGACCAAGCCCAGTGAAAACAAGAAGTCATACATCTGTCCTGCCATTCAGCTCCAGAGAAGGTAACACAAGGCAAGGTGATTAACCTGACACTTGCTGAGAGCCAGGGAAGAATAAGAAAAGCACAACAAAAACACAGAAATCAGCTTACTGAGTGGACCCAATGGGCCACGTGTGGGCCACATATTATCTCATTTAAACTTCTCAACTATTTATGGAGAAATAGTATTTACCTCACTGTGGAAATGTGGAAACTAAAACACAAAAGAGTAGAAATAAGTTGGCCAGAGTCATGCTGGCAGGTAAGGGCCACTGGGCAATGTGGTCACCTTGGACTGATCCTGGCATCAGTGGTGGCCACAACACACTAGGCCCTGGTGTATTGAAGCCAGATTCCCGGAGGCCCAAGCAGGCAGGGACACGCGGGTGACTCCTGGACTTCTCTCGCTGGGAGATCCTTCAGGTGGCTTCCTGAATGGGGCTGTCCATGCCCCATTCTGTCCATGTGTCCTGGCAACACCTGGATCCTCTGAGGAGCTAGCACTTTCAGCACAACAATGACATGGAGTGTTTTGCAATTTAAATATATTTCATTCTTAAAATATAGTATCTTTTTCTGAGCCCCAATTCTAAAATATGGTAGGAAGGTGGTATCAAGCCATGAAGCCCTTATACACAAATCCTGAGTGCTGAGAGTGAATGTCTCCTGTTATGCCTGTCCCCACATTCATCAAGGTGCTGGTGTCCCTGCCCTTCTCTGCCTAAGGAGACTGTCCAATGTCCAAAGTTACATGGTAAAGTGGGGGCCAGAAATGCAGCTCAGCCTAGGGCTTGCACTGCCCCGGCCCCACTCCTGTTTGGGACCTGGTTAGAAGAGGAGAGGTGCATTTCTTGAGTACCAGAGCTGGAGAGATCCTCCTGGTGACTGTGTGAAAACTTCCTCAGGAGAACTCTTTGTTCCTCATGAAGCCAAGCTCCCAGCTTTTGCACACTAGGGTGACAGTGCTGCTCATAAGGCAGGTCATCATCTCCCAGTATTGATAACCAGCTTCTCTTGCATCCCTGAGTCTGCAGAACAGAGCAGCTCATTGCAAGGGAACCTTCAGGTTTGCCTTTGCCTCCTGGTTTTCCCAAGGATGAAAGCAAAAGGGAGATCAGTGTTGTATGGGGCAGGAAACTTGGGGTCACCAAGGTTAACCTGGGCCACCAGTTAGTAACTTGGGAAGCTGTCTGCCTGTGACGCTGTGTTGACACCATCCCTGACTGGGGCATCTTCACTTCTGTCAGAGCCAAGGTGATTGCTGGGAATTTGTTGGAAGGACATTAGTGGGTTGCTTCCCTATTCTCTATGTCCCCTCATCCAGAGGCCAGAAAGACCAAGTTCTCAGGGGAGTCCTTTCCCTTTCTCTGACAAGCGTCCCATCCAGGCTCAAAGGTTTTCCCTTTTTTCTTAGGACCCTGGGCTGCCATGACTGCCCTTCTCAGAACTGCAGGGGTGACTGAAGCTGCCACTAGAACTCTGGAGTCTGAGGATAAACTTCACACTGAAAGAATCAGAGACTCAGTGCTAACCATGTGGCTACACATCCAGTGACACCAGAACTGCGTCTCCACATGTAGTGACCTGAGCGGGACAGTGTAGCGGAGGTCAAGCCAGGCTCTGTGTCCCTGTGACACAGAGCCCTGTCCTTGTGAGTGCCTTCCCTGTCTTGTTTATCTGCACCCCTGTCACATCCACTAATATCCTGCTTTGCCATAAATGTATTTTAAAGGAGCGACTCAAATGTGCTTTGCAAAATGAAAATATTTAATTATTGATAACTCAGGGCAGCTGTGAAAACAGCCTATGTTGATGTTGCTCTTCTAATTTTCCTTGATGCACAGAATGTTTTTTTTTTTTTTTTTTTTTTTTGCCACCAGATCATGATAGTAACCCATTTGGAAGACACAGAGGATATCTGTAGCTACAATGAACTTTTGATGCTGTAAGTAGACACCACACCATCCGAGTGGGATTTGTGAGCAGGTTCATGTTGCCCTAAAAAGGAATTATTTTGATTCTTACAGCAAGTACTTTGGGGACTGCTTAGGGGCAGCTTTGGGTGAATTTTTATTTAGTTGGTGGATTTTTCACCTTATAGGATGTTGTCTCTGAGAAACTCTTTAATTCATATTTTTCATACAATTAAAGCAATTAAGGGCTTAGAGTCTATTCCTTCATGGATCTTGACAGAACTTTGCTGAGCAATGCGGTTTTTGCAGACAGGCTGTCACTGAGGACCGCAAAGGGTTTTTTATACAAAGAGCTGCAACTGTGGTGCCTGTAAAATCTGTGTCACCTTGAGGAAGCCCTTTCATGTTTTTGGACCAGAGCTTCCAGCGTCAAAGAAGAGAGTTGTGCTCAATAATCTCTTGGTGGTTACTATAGATCTTTGATATTATGAAGATTCAGTGGGAAACTCACTATACTTTCAAAGATTGGATAGCCCCAGTCTATAGTGTTGTCGGTGGATAATTTCAGAGTAGAGTACAACAATTCTAACTTCAGCCACCTCTTTGTTTTCTGGAGGAAATGCTTCCTTAAAATTGTTTTTCCTTTGTTGATTGAGTCAGTGAGTATTCACTGAGATGCCCACTGTGTGCTCGGAAGCCTGTGCCCATGGTTTCTGACTTGAGGAGCACAATACAGTGACAGAGGTACAGGTTAAATGTGAAGGGGCATCTCCTTCCCGCACCCTGTGTTAGCATGCAGCGTAGCCCCAGCTCCCCACGGACAGTGACCAGCCGTGGGCCTGTCTGTCCTGCTGTTGGATTTTGGGTGACTGAGATGGAAGCAGGAAGTGGAGGGCTGGTCTTGCAAGAGAGTTGGTTGAGTGTGCAAACTGTTTCACTTGGGTGAAAGCTCTGGAAGCAGCAGCAGACCTGGCCGCACGCTTCCATCTGTCAGGGAACCCCAAAATATGCATGACCAGGGACAGGTCACCATGAAATGTTCAGGTATGTGGTGTGGATACAGACAATATAAAGGAGTTCAGCAGGGTTGGGGAAGATACAGGAACTGACAGTTCATGCAGGCATGAAGTGAGAGAGTGGGGGAACAGGGAGACTTGGTGTGACTGGCTGATCAGGCTCCACTCTGATAGGGACACCAGGACACTGCTGCCACTACCGCATTAGAGCTTTCTGCTGCTGCTGTGGAAAATCACTCAGCGGGAAGAGAATATTATGGCCCTGACCTCAGCCATAGCTTCACAGAGGGTGCACATTTCCTGCCTGGCAGGACATGGTATCGCCATGGGTAACATAACCCCGCACAGCGGGGAGCTGGTAAATAAATAAACCTTTACGTTCCAGATCAATTCACCCAGCCTCCGACAGAGACTTATGGCTTGTTCTTCAAGGTTAAAAATTAGTCAGGGGCTCCTGAGCTGGTACACATGGTGGTCTGCAGGAGAGGGTGATAGCCGAGAACTGTCTGGGGACAGAACCTGGCCCTAACAGGAGAAGCTGGACCCATGAGCATGTGCGAAAGGGAAGCTAAGTTTGTCATATGCAGACAGTGTCTTCATCATCTTGGGAGCTGTACTTCTTCAAAGAAACAGAGGCAGAGAAGAGGGTGAAAATGTGGCAAGTTTGGTTCTAAGACAGAAGTGGTGGGAGTCAGCCTGAGTGTGGGGTGTTGGATGGCTTCCTGCACAGAGATGTGACGGTGACCCCTGAACAGTAAGCAGAAGTGGCCAGAGTGAAGCGTGGGGGAGGGAGGAGAAGAGTAGCTGGGTCTCTGCAGCCCAGGTTTAATCTGAAAAATTATAGGAACTGCTTAACACCAACCCAGCGCTCAGCGCAGGCTAAGCATGTTGCAGTGATTTCCTGAGTTTAGGCCACCTGAGTGAGTTTCCGACCCTTTGTATTCACCCATCAGCTCCCCCAGTACATCCTCTCCATGAGCTCCCAAGCACGTTTCTGTGTCTCCCAGGCTTCCTGATGGCGAGTCTTCTGAGGACCCAAGATCACGCCTTCTTGAGTTTCTCCTCAGCCTGGCTCTCCATACTTGCTGCCTCACCAGGGGACGGCAGTATTTGTTTCTGGGAGTGGCAGCTTTCTGATGAGAGAATGGACATCTGTCTGAGGAGTACGAAAGGGCTCAGGGCCACTTCTGGCCCACTGTGTCACTGGTAGGTGCAAGGCAGTAGCACTGCTTGAGCTGTTTGTTGCGTGAGGCTGTGAGGAGAAGGTAGAGATGGAGGATCTTGTGCCCACTGCTTGGGCTTATTTGCTTCAGGCTGAGGGTGGTGCTTGGGGAAAAGTAAGTCTGAAACTGAGAAGCTGCCAAGGGCAGCTGGTGAAGTAGCTCATGGCGTTTTCATCACTGCTGGTCCAGGCGTAAGCTGCTAGCTCCACTCTGGAAGCACTGGGAGCCCCCTTGCTGGGAGTTTCATGCCCAAGGGAAACAAATGCCTGTGTGCTCTGAGACAGGCACAAGGACACTGACAGCAGTAGCCCTGGCAGTTGCCCAGGCCTGACTCAACCATCGTGTCTATCAGATCTGTTGTGCTGTGCTCCTGTGGTGGGCCTCTCCACAGCAGGAGGAACGCCCTTGACAGTTACAGGCAAAGCTGTGGGGTTTCTGCCTGTATTATCTAAAGGGGGCACGTTCAAAATAATACATATAGCATGAGTTCCTTGATAGGAGGAAGCTCAAAGCTAAAACTCAGTGAAGATTTTACTAGTGTATTTTCTAGAATAATGGATGTCAATTGTGATGTCATTTATACACACAACGCACTTGGACCATGTCCCCTCCCCACACCTCTCTTGCCTCCCAGAGGCTTCTGCCTTTCCTCTGCTGTCAGTCACCCTTGTAGTTCTGGTACAGCTGAAACATGCAGCATCCTCTGGTGATCTTCGGTTTCATCCATCCTGGCAAGCAACATGGTTTCGTTCTTCTCTGTGGCTGAGTAGTGCTCCTTGAAGGTGCACTCCACAGTTGGCTTCCTCACTCCTAGGTGGACAACTGCCTGATGCTAAGCCTTGGCTACTGTGTGCAGTGCCATTATAACAATGGGTGTGCAGGTATCTTTCTTATGTGCTGGCTTTAATTTTGACCCTGTACACCAAGGAGTACCATCACTGGGTCATGTACTAGTTCTTTTTTATTTTTATGTATTTAGTACAGGGTCTCACCACACAGATCAGACTTGTAGTGATCTTCCTGTTTTCAGCCTCCCAAATTCTTGGATTACTGGTGTGCACCACCATGCCCAGTCTTAGCTGCCATCTCGGCACACTCCCGGGAGGGCCAGCATGGCATGCCTGGGATGGAACTCCGGCCCCTGAGTCTGCCTAAGCAGGTGCTTTAATCTGCTGAGGGTAGTGCGAATTTTAGCTTTGTAAGGGACATCCATACTGGTTTCCATAGAAGCTGAACTGATTTCTCACAGTCTAATTGTGTGAGATGCATACACAGATGGTGGTGCTATAATGAAAATAAGTGTCGTGGTTTCTACCTAGATGCCTCCCAGGGCCTTGTGTGCTCAGAGCAGGGCTTTGGGGAGGTGGGAGGTGAGTGGGTGACTCTTTTGTGAGGAGGTGGGGCTCGTGGGGAGAGGGCTTCTCTCCCTTCTGGGCTCCTCTGTTGCCTCTGTGCTGTCTGCTGTGACATGAGTATCTCTCCACCATGTCCCTGCAGTCTGCCACTATTTCTCATTTCTGAGACAAAAATACCTGACACTCAAAGCTAAAGGGGGGAAAGGTTTATTGAGTTCACAGTTTGTAAAGGTTTCAGTCCATAATCAGCTGTCTCCAAAGCAGGGTACCCTGGCAAAGAGGCACCACAGAGGAGAAATAGCTCGTGGTGGGCAGAAGATAGCAAAAGCAAGTAAGGGCCCACCTACATGGAAGAATAGCAGCTTCCTTCTGTCCCTTTTATAATTTATCCAGGCTCCTGGGCTGAGGACAGGTAGCAAACCAAATAGTGGACTAATTTAGTAATGACATACTCTTAATCCCATCACATAATCTAGATCCAGCCATCTGTGAAAAAGCCTAAACTATGACCCCATCTGACTATGGATGAAACCTGAGTCAAAACAAATCTTTTCTTTAAGCAGTGGGGTCAGAAATTATCTCAGCAACAAATAACATGACTTAAGACAGCAAGGGAATCAGGCTCATGGAACAGGAAGATAGCTAATTGCAAAGTGACATATGGCAACCTTGGGCTCTGGTGATGTTTAACTGCTTGACCTGGGAAAGGTAACATGGATATTCTATACTTCTGTATTATTTGTTCAGTGGCACCTCGGTTCGTCAGCTTAATTTTTTCCACAGTTCTGATTACAAATTGAATTGGACAAGAACCAAGTCAAATTTACCCATAAAGTCAGCACTGAACTGAGGCACTGAGCTGGATATGGAAGTGGGGGCCCTGGAAAGGCAGCAATGACATGGGAAGGGCTGAGCTCAAGATTTCAAGCGGGACAGGCAGGTAAAGTGCCGCAGCAGGTGCTGGTTTCTGGGGTGAGGAGTGAGGTGTGAAGGTACCTGGAGTGAGGTGGAGGAATTATGGCACATGGAACAGGAAGTGTGAGGCCCTGAGCTGGCAATGGAATCCATGGCTCTGGAAAGCTGCTAAGAAGCTAGTGGCTGCTGGTGCATAAGCAGCCCAGAGGGGTAGATCTAGAGGAGCGTCATGCATGGGCTGCAAGCCAGCGTGAATGTGGTGCTGTGACACAGGTTCGAAAGAACATCCTGATCCAACTTTAAGGTATGTGAGTAGGACGGTCTACCAGGGGCAGGGATCTAGCGAGGTCCAAGGTGGCTCAGACAGGGACAGCAAAGATGGAGAAGTTTTGAGATGCTGTGGTACATGGAGTGGGCAGGACCTTGTGTGGGTTTGGGATGAGCCTGCAGGTTCAGGCCAGGACAGCGGGGTGCAGTTGCCATTCACTGAGCCAGGGATTGGGAAGATCAGGCCTGGGGGATGACCAGACATTTCCTCCTAGTTAATTTATCTTGAGAAGCCACTTAGATACAGGAAGGCTGCTGGAGGGATGAAGTCTGCCACACAGAGGACAGGTCTGGCTGGGGAACACACAGGAGTCAGCTGAAGGCCAAGGAAAGGGTCATGGGGGCTGTCCAATTCAGGAAGGAGCAGACCCTTCAAGCCTCCTCTCTCATCTGGAAGACTTTAATGGGAAATGTTTCTTAGCACACTGCTGTCCTGCCTGATGACACTGAAATTAAACCAAGGAGTTGAGAAGAACACACCCTTGATGGCCAGAGACTGATCTCCACAGAGGCCAGGGAACCCCTTCAGACTCAGCCAGGGGTGGAACTGCGTGCTGCCATCCCAACAAAGGCATCTGCTGTCAGAAATGAACACATCCATTACAGCTTAGTGGCCCATGCTGCAGAACCCAGTCTAGACCAGTGAGATCTGCCATCCTCCAGGCTCTGGGCCTTCCTGAGACTCCACAAGGCCAGGGATAGAAAGTAAAATATCTTGTTGGTTCTGTGCTGATTTCTTTCTTTCTAAAGCAGAGCTCTCGCCCAGGAAGAGGTCTAGACTGGGTTCTGCAGTATGGGCCCCTAAGCTGTAACGGGATGCGTTCATTACTGACAGCAGATGCCTTTGTTGGGCAGGAAACACAGGGTGTCGTGGTCCCTGCAGCATTTTCAGGGGATTGTGAATGAGCGAGATGCCATCATCAGAGTGAATGACAAAGAGAAGCAGG
Organism: Capromys pilorides; assembly: GCA_004027915.1. Lineage (NCBI taxonomy): Eukaryota > Metazoa > Chordata > Mammalia > Rodentia > Capromyidae > Capromys > Capromys pilorides. The sequence goes on from PVKN010001554.1 coordinate 33,103, forward strand.
CGAATGGGACCCAGCCCGTGCTTCACATCACAGTGTGGATGCCAGGCCAGAACCTTTCAACTCAGGGCTGCCACATCAGCCAACTGAACCCTGGCCCTTCAGACCCAGAGGAGCCATCCTCACCCCAGCCACTGCCCCTGCCATCGTGTGCCAGGCCACAGGTGAGGCCAGGTCTGCTTTCTGGGACACCTGCGGACCTTGTCAACAAGGAGCTGCTTGTTCCTGCTCCCTTCCCTCCCGGGCTCCACAAAGGCCAAGGCTGTGTGTCATTATCACCCACTCAGACTCAGATGTCAGGGCTGCAGACCCCAGAGACAAGGGAGCTCTTTCAGGGTGACAGGGAGGCAGTGTTCAATGTGTTTATCACAGCATGGGAGGGGAGAGGAAGGAAAACAGATGGGGGAGATAGAGCAGTGTCTCTCACAAGCAAGATGGGCAGTCATGCCAAAGCCTCCCTCTCCAGGACACCAAAGAAGCCATTGTGACGGGCTCCCCTGGAGACTCCAGATCTAAACTCAGAGCACTGTTTCCACAGCAGAAGGAAAGTGGCCATGTCCTGACCTAAGGAGATGAGGGCTGCAGGACCCTTGCATGTCTGGGTGGTCCAGGTGGCATATTGGCTGCTGATGCAAACCTGAGTGGTGCTGGCTGTGGCCTGGTTTCATTGTGCTCCCTCTGGTTTCACTGCCATAGGTCACCTTTCCCGCATAGGGGTTCCTCACTGAAGGGACTACAAGACAGAGACAGGTAGGAAGAGCTGTCTGGGGTTAGCTGACAGGTTCCAAATGGATCTTGGCATGAAAAATACAGTGGGTGATAGAAAAATGCATTGAATGTTTAAATTCCCAAAACACTTAATACAGTAAAAGACGCTTTGCCAAGAGCAGTGAAGTAAGCTTAAGTTTGTGTGAAGCAAGGAGTATCATGAGGGGACTCATGACAATGTCTTTTTACTGTTAAGATTTTAAATTTAAACATTTACTCTGTTCCTATCAACCCTCGCTGATAAATGTTTATGTCTGTCAAAACATGACACAGTATGCTCACCCTCTCACTTACTTGATCGGACCCCATGCGACTTCTGTCTCTTCTCTAAAGTCAAAATGACCATGAAAGGTCAGCGTTTTGAATCCACTCAGGACATTGAGGCAGCTATGACAACACAGCTAAAGACCTGAGGGAAGAGTTCTCCAGAGCTGCTTCAGAAAGTGGCAAGAACTATGGAACGAGTGTGTTCAAAGAGAGTGGGAGGATTTTAAAGGGGATGTATGGGATGCATCTTTTATTGTATGTAATTTCTAAAAATTTAAACATATACTGGTTTTGTTTTGTTTTTTGGTACCTGAGATTGAACTCCAGACCTTGCCACTTGCCAGGCAGGTGCTCATGCCCCTGGGCTATATCCCTGGCCCTATATACTGTTTTTTGATAACATTCGGGTTGGTGTGCTTTGATTTTCCTGTTACCTAGTGTAGAAGATGTGGCTACAAAAGAGCGGGTAAGCTGAGGTTTGGATTACAGGACCGGGTAGTGCAGAGCCAGGGCAGTCAGGAGCAGCATGGGGCCACTCAAGAGAACTTCAACTCCTTTATCTCACAGGCACCAGGAAGAGGTGCCTGGGTGAATTAATATAATACAAGGTTTTCCCAGAAAAGTTAATTTCCTGGAACAACTTCACAGTGAATGAAATGCCAGGACTTGGTATTTGAAATGCGCTCCTGTGAAGGCTTAGCTGTCGCCCTGGGCAGGAGCAGCAGCCCGGCCTCCTGTAACCAGGGCCTCTTCCCAACAGCCCTTCAGGGAGCCCTTTGCCTCTTCCTTGCTCGGCAGGATGAGGTGCAATTAACAATCTCCATGACTTGGACTCAGAGGCTCTGCACTCCAAGGGGATAAACAAGCAGGGAAGAAAGGGAGACGCTACTGTTTTAGAAATTACAATCTTCAAAGGAGAAGGAGCAGCCCAACCACAGGAAGAGTGCTCAGAAATGTGATACCCTTTTCGTGAAATCACAGGGAGAGCCCAAATTGCCAAACCACTGTGTGTGAGCTGCCCTGCCTGGAGTGCAGTTTCCAAGACCTCTGAATGGCTGTTGACTTTGCCAGTGCTCAAGCTGGTGTGGTAATTGTTGGGAGAGCCTGTGAGTGTGATTGATGCCTGGACAAACAGGCTTTCATTGTCAGCCTGGGTAATTACTCTCGGAGCCAGGCCCGTGAGTATGTGTGCGAGGGCTGTGTGTGCATGCGTGCATGCGGTGTGTGGCAGGGGCTCTCCTGCTGTCAAATCCAGACCGCAATCTTCCTTCTCAGTGTGTACATCACAGCGTGAGAGGGGAGGCCAGGGCATCAAAGGGCTTGCTGTGTGCTAAGCCCACACTGAAGACGAATTTCCTCTTTTCCTGTAACCTGAGCATCCCCGGGCTACTGGTCCAGTAGGGTGTTATCCCTAGTAATAGCAGAAATGTCACTGCCCCTGTCCCAACCAGGGGCCCCACAAACCCCCTTGGTGTTGGGTTTGTCCCCAGTGGGATCTCACCTGGGAACAGCTCCCTGTGCTCTGTTCATGTCCCTGGCTGGAGATCAGCTGGCCCTACCTGGCTAGCCTCCTGTCACCCTGCAGTGGCTCCAGCAGTTGTCCAGATGCCTGCATGCCTAGGACCAAGGGCTTGGGGGTGGCCTTCCTTCAATGACTCAAATCAACAACCTAGAGAGTTCCAGGGAATGTCAGCACTCTCAGGAGTTCCCTAGGGCTGAGGTCACACCTCCTCCCCACTTTGTCACCATCTCCTCTTGGTGACCAGGTAACGCACAGTCTTGTGTATGTATGTCCTCCACCTCTTGCCTGGGGCTTGTCCTTCTGAAAACACGAACTTGAACTTCCGAGGTAAGGCTGAAGGGCTGAAGGGTCGACACTGCCTGACCCAGCAAGTCTCAAAACTGGAAGCACTGGAGGCTTTGCTGGAATGGCAGTTTTGGGCATTGCCTCAGACTGGTTCAGCAAATCTTAGAGGGGCTCCTGAGTTTGCACTTCACCCGTGGGAACAATGCTGATGCTTCTGGGGTAGGCAGCACTTTTTTTAAGGACCAGCAGTGTCTTACAGCTTTTGCCCACCAATAGGTCAGGAATAAGAGATGGGAGTAGGCCTTAGCAGAGGACCCAGTTTATGTCCAAGCTGTTGTCTTTACTTTATCTTGGTTGGTGAAAATGCACCTGGAGCATGGAACGTGCCCGATCTCATCTGATCTTAAAAGCTAAGCAGGGTTGGGCCTGGTTAGTACTTGGATGGGAGAATGCACTGGCATACACACTAACTGGATGTCAGTTTGCTTCAAATTGGACTCCAGTCAATGTGCTGCAGGCCTCTGTCACAGCCCGGAATCTCTTGGTGTCATGCATTTGTCATCTGTTGCACTGGGAGGGATGCACAGGTGTCACCTGGCATCTGCCAGGCAGCCGAGTTGCCACGGCTGTTAGTGGGTTTCCCACAGAATCACAGATATAATCACTGTGGTGTCTGCTGGACTGAGGCAGTGAAAGCTGGGATGAAAATGCGGAAGTACGGCAACAGCCATGGGCAGGTTGAGGTTTCAGCCTTGAGTTTGTTTTAGACTTGGAGTGGCTCTTGACAAAAACGGGACAGGGCAGAGCTCTGGAGGAAGGAAGCGTGCAGAAGCTACATTTCCAGTTTTTGGAAATGTGATTTTTTGTTTTCTTATTTCTAGTTTACTTCTTAAGCCACTGCAGGATGTGAGGGCGATCTGGCTGCGACATCTGTCACCCCATTGATCGCCAGGGTTGATTCGGCTGATCTGGCTGGCTAGGCGGGTGTCCCCTTCCTCCCTCAATGATCCATGTGCGTCCCTCCCGAAGCTGCGCGCTCGGTCGAAGAGGACGACCACCCCCGATAGAGGAGGACCGTTCCTCGGTCAAGGATATCCGAGTAGCTGCGCTCCCCTGCTAGAACCTCCAAACAAGCTCTCAAGGCCACTGCAGTGTGGTTCCTATCTCCCTACAACTATTCTCACTGAACTCACTGTGTGTTTACTGAGTACCTACCGTGCACCGGGGACTGAGCTAAGCACTGAGGAGGTGGGGTGGGGGACAGGACAGACATAGTCCCTATGTTCATGCAGCTTGAAGTCTCCATAGAATTTAAACAAATTCACTTGGAAGCATATAATGGAAAGAAATGGGGAAGGGAATGAATCTCTGGTGGAGGTGACACTGAAGCTCCCAGCACAGCCACTCCTTAACTGTGCCCCGTGACTTGGCCTTTCAGCAGCATTTGACATTCCCAGCTTCCCTCACCTGACTCTTGGCTCGTATTTACCCAGAATCTGAGTGTTTTTCCTGAGTTAATCTTCCATCTCCCAATGCATGGGTTGCCTTCCTCATCCTGCTGTCCGTTCTTCTGAATATGGCTTAAGGCACATCCTCTGCAGCCATCCATCTCCCTGCAGTGCCATCCACACCTTCCCAGGTTGATGCTGGGATAGCCTGGGGTTCATTTCTCCAGCTTCTTCCATGCAGCTCTTCTGTTACCACCAGCTGTTTGTATCTAGAGCTGAGTGAAGTCTTCACCTTTCCCACCACTCCACGATGCCAGCCAGGTTTGAGGACATTGAGAACCACAGATCCAGCCTTGGCTTCTCTCACTTCCCTTCTGTACCCTCATCCAACGCCTACACAAGTGCTGTGGCTTTTGTATCCTTAGACCTCCCCCACCTTTGCCCTTACTTCCATCCCCACTGTTTAGACCCCACAAGAATAGACGCTCCCAGCCACCCCTAAGGCTGCTCCCCTTCAGCTACTCAACTGGTATCTAGAGTCTGACATTCATATCTCCTTGGATCTCGATGCTGGCGGGAGTTCTCTAGTGGCCTCAGCTCAGGGTCTTGCTTTATGCTTGGGTCCCTCCCCTGTGATTCCCCCATACTCCTCTGGCTAAGTGGGGAGATGCCTGCATTGGGGGGTGGGGCTCCCCCTCAAGCTGGTTACATCCCCCTACTCCCTACCCCACCCCCTAATCCAGGCATGTACCTCAGAGTCCCTGTGCTCCCGGTGTCCCCTCTCTTTGGGCCTCCTTTATATTGTCCAATTCCTGCACTACTGGCATCTTCCCCATTTTCTTTGATTCTCCCAGCTCCTCCAAGGCCACAGATGTCACCTCTATAAGCCAAGACATACATCTTGCTTGCCAGTCTCACCCAGGTGCAAGGCAAATCATCCTGGGCATGAGGCAAGGACTCGTCTGAGATTGGAAGGTCACCACCCTGCTCCCTGAACCTGTGCTCTGGGCCAGACACTAAAACAGGTGCCTCAAATGTCACAGAACTCCTCACTGCACCCTGTGCAACCGACTAATCACTGAAGCCACTCTGTAGGTGGCAGGGCCAGGTGGGGAAAAGCTGAGGTCCCCACTTCTTGCCTGGAGTGCAAGCTTCTTTGCCCGGCACGCTGCAGGAGAGCCACCTTCTTGGTGTGGGACGTGTGCTCCTCTTTGCAGTTACACACCTGTTACACACTGGAGTGTTCTTGGAGCAGTGACTTCCTACAGGACTGGGAGGCCACCAACGCTTTTCCTTGAGGAAGGAACTCTGCAGGCAAGAGCTGATGGCCTATCTCCTACCAACTCCACTTTTGTTTTATATGCGTGTTTGCAATAAGAGAAACATATAAAGTGACTTTAAGACTAAAGGTCCCAGGGGAAAGTGCTCCCAGGAATTACTGCCTTTTGTTTCAGGTTTTCCAACTGGGGTACTTTTAGAACAGAAGCAGAAATCTGGCTTTTGTCATAAAGTAAAAATCTTGGGGGCTGGGGAGATAGCTCCATGGCACAAGTGCCTGCCTGGCAAGTGCAAAGTCGTGAGTTTGAACAATGGTCCCACAAAAAAAAAAAAAAAAAAAAAAGTAAAAATATTTCTCTCTTCTGAGCCTCTGAGTCCCAGAGTTAGAGTAACATTACTGGCACAGTAATTAAGCAGCAAGGGAGACTTTCCCCAGCACTTTTATGCACAAAGGCGTAAGAATCATACAGCAGTGCTTGTGTAGAGATAAAATCCCGCTGCGGTGCCAGGGGACTTGTAGCTACCACCTGCGGCAGAATCAGCCCCCTGTGCTTGTAGGACACGGGCCTGTGCGGAAGACAAAAGCCACTTTTACAAGGGGTAGGGAATGTGATAGCAGCGGACAAGGCTAAAAGGGATTTCAGCTGGTGGCTCCACATGGCTTTTTCCTGATGGGATCACGGGGAATTGAGGCCAGCTGTGAGCAGCATGTTGGGATCAAAGTGTAGCCCGAGGAGCCTGCTTCATGCAGGTTTAGAATGAGCCAGCAGCTGGAGCCTGTAGTGCTTCTTCTCTAGCTGGCCAAAGCCCAGGGGTTCTGGGATGTCTGGAAAACAACCTTAGCAAATAGGTGCTAGTTCCGCAGATCCCAGTCAGGACAGCATAAAAGTCTTTATGGTGTCCACTCAGTGCCCTTGGTCACTCCTGGGCCTGGTTTAGGGTCAGCATCTAAAAGGACAGCTCTGGTGTTGTCCTCCTTCTCTGACTCTTCCCTATGCCACTGCTCTTCCTTGGGGTGGCTGGGAAATGCTGACATAATAGATAGACAAAGACTTCAAGTGTGCAGAAGTGAGATTTACTGTGCTTTTCAGAGTAAGCCAATAATAAGGTGAAGAGCTCTCCTCCAGGAGGTTGGGAAATCACTCAGAATGCTTCAAACTCAGGGGAATCTAAGGACACTTGAGGATGTGACTCTGCTTGTCTAGCACAGGCATATAGTGGGACAGATACAGTTATGCAACCTTGACTTTGCACAAGAAAACATACATGTGACAGTTACAGAACTATGTAAGAATGTGAATATGAGATAATGATCTGTAGAAGAGTTATACAGTACAGATGCAGGTGGTTCTTGCTTAGGCTCTCTGCTCTGCCTCATGCTCTCTGCTACTGTTGCTGAAGTCTTATGCACATGTATTTTTTATATTGAGTTTTTATTTTTTAAATTAATTTTAATGAAAATAAATAGCAATAAGACAGTTTCACAACAGGTTAGTAGGATAGTTCCAATTAGCAACAAATTGATATTGCTATCTTTGTAGTATTTGTTCAGAGTACAATATGCAAACTTGAGATCTTGTTTAAACACTATTACTACAAATCTTTCTTCTCATTGAACTAGGAGAAAGTAGCCATATGTACAGTCCAATAGTTCATAATAGTACTGGGTTACGAGCACAACTGGCAAAGTTGGAAGCTGTTGATTCGACCCTTTAAAGCTCAGTGCATTAATATGGCTTTATTTTTTACGTCTCATGGTTAGACTTTTCTACTAGATGGTTAAGAGCAAGATAAAGCAAACCAATCTAACAAAAAAAAATGTAACTTTTATATCTGATAAAGTCATTCAAGTCCCCTTAGGATTTATCCTGAAACCATGTACAGCTGTTTGTAGATCTTTTGACAGTCCCAAGAATCTCCAAATAGTTTTTGAAACTAGAAGTTAATTGGTAGAATTCTCATCCTGACTAACCATCCATATATGCTAATACCTGTGAAGCAAGCAACTACACTGACGATCGTATTGTGCAATACTAAAACCATGCTTGGGATGCCTGTCATTTTGGTCTTCTAGATGTGTGTTGTTTTTAATATCATATCAATGATTGCTATACTTTCTCCCAAGTAAATGTTTGTTTAAAAATAATCACAATAATAAAGAGAATAAGATACAAGAAAAAATGCTATAGGATTAATCCGCTACAATTTAATATATGGCTAAATTCCTAAATTTATGTGTAAAAATGCATAATTATTTTTTTCACATTCTATGGGGATTTAAAATTTAGAATATCGGCCTGGGAGATGGCACCATGGCACAAGTGCCTGCCTGGCAAGTGCAAGGTTGTGAGTTTGAACCTGGTTCTCAAAAAAAAAAAAAAAACAAAAAATTAGAATATCAATGATTTATGGAAAATACATTTTCCATGCTATGTCTTAGGCATTTGGTATTCAGAAAGGTAGTGTCTATGTTATAGGAAATAATATCATTAAGCTTTTCTTCTGGAGAGTTAACAACTTAAGTTTGTAGACCAAAACATTAGAGAAAAAGAAGAGCTATAAGGATAACCAGTATTTTGGCTCTAGCCCTTCAAGGTCAGCATGGACTCAGGACATGGGAACTTGTACTGTAACATCCTATAACTCAGTGGTGTCCCAAATTTTCTGTACAAGGAGATTATGGAGCCACAGAATAAAGTGACTGACAATGTATAGTGTGCCTAAGGAGAGTTACCTAGAGAGAAAACATTCTCTCGGGCTTTCACAGAGACCAAACTGGTCAAGCAATGGCCATGACTCATCCAAAGGGCTGACACTGCACTTGTATTCTTTAACCTTGGAGCCTCACTCTCCAAAGTATTCCTTGGGGCCCCTGAGCAGACTGACAGAGATTAGTAATAAAAAGTTGAAAAATAGCTGCCTCTATTTTTATGTGCTTTGTAGACCTTTAGACCTCATACGAAGCCTGCAAAGCAAGTACTGATCAACTCCATTTAATAGCCAAAAAAATTGAGCTGAAGGAGACAGAGTTGCTTGCCCCAGAGCACAGGAGGTGACCAATGCATGGCCAGTAGGTGGCAGAACATCAGAATCCAGAGCACGAAGGGCTCTCTGGGAAGGTCTGCCTTTAGTTCGCCCAGGAAGTACAGAGTGGGTTTTGCGGAGCATGCCTGGTGTTTGTGACCTGTGCTACACCCTTATGCTTTTACTTCCTGAGTGTGAGCCACTCTTCCAGCAGAGATCTCAGGCTGTTCTCTTCACCACTCATGCTCAGTCATTGCTGCTGGATGATTTATATGCTGGAAACTGCTGTTTTTTCTTAATTGAGATGCTAAACAATCCCCAAAGCTCTTTCTTTGTGATCTATGCTGGTTTCCATGGCAACAGTAACCCGAGAGTGTTACCCTTCTTGTCCTCAGAACTAGAAGGAGACCACCATGCAGGCAGGACACAAGAACCACACACCGCTCCTGTCCTCTTTGCTTCTCTCCACAAGAAGGGGATTGGAATGAGTTGGTCTGCTTCTGGCACACTTTAGGGGCTACTCTTGGAAAGGACAGCAGGCCTTGCCATGTGAGGTTCTGTCTTCTCTCCCACTATGAGTGGTGTAATTGGCGATCTGCATGAAGGTCCTGCTGGTTACTGAGCCATGCTCCTTTGGTTGGTCTTATTTGTTTGTATATTTATAATTCACCATTCTTTTGCTTTAGTTCCCATACCATGTAATACACTAAGAAATGGGATTCTAAGATTTGGATTCTGGCTTGTGGAGGCCTGAATATTAAACTGTAGGTTTTAATCCATGTTTACAAAAGCTCTGAATTGGGGGTAATGGTCACTGACCCACCTATAAGTTGGCACTTGGTTCAAATAGATTTTACTTGGGAATTTAGTTGCGAAAAAATGCCTGGCAAAGAGTTTTAAGGCTCTGGCTTTAACACCATAAACTTCTAGCCAAACTGGGACTCTGAGACCTGATGCAACACACTGGCTGCATCATACAGGTGGGGCAACCTAAGGGTTGTCATGGAGGTCATAGACCATGGAGGAACCCAGAGAAGTGCCCTGCACACTTTGGGTGCAGGCAATGCTGCAGTTTGCTTTGGATTTTATCAGTATGTCTACAGTGCTTGACGATGTCATTCCTCATGGGGAGTCGGCACATGTGCACAACATCTCCTGATCCCCTTCCAATCTGCAAAAGATCTATCTCCCTGTTTCCTATTATCTTTCACTTTGCTCTTTACTTATACTTTGGGTTTATCATAGAAGAGAAACCATGTGATGTTTAAGCTTGTGTGCCTGCTTGTACTTTTCAGGTTCTTGTCTCAAAACCAGTCCAAGAAACGGTCTAGGAATACAAAAACCAAGGGCACCCAAGCCACACATGTAGTGCAGTGGAGTAAGACATGTGGTCAGCTTTTGAAAAGAAACTGATACAAAACCTTGCTGAGCAAGGTCAAGGATCTGCCAAGGCCTGAAGCAGAAGGTGCTCCTGCTCATCTGTGTAGAATTGAATGCCAGGGTCACATTTGTTTCCCAGTATGCTTGCTGCCCAGTGTAGAGTTCAGTGCCTACTAAATTAAAAACACTTTGTATAGGCCTGCTTGAGAATGGGACAGACTATGCAGTTTTATACCTTATAAGAAGCCTATATATATATATATATATATATATATATATATATATGTTTTAAATTGGGGGCACTCTAATCTAATTACACTCTAAATTTATACTCTAAATGCCAGTATGTCTGTGCTCTATTGATTCTTATTAATACACCGTGTCTTTCATGTGATCCGACCCCTATAAGAGATACTTTTCCTGGATTAACAGTGTCACACAGGTAATCAATTTCCGTCCCCCTCCATGGCTGTGTGGCCCCACACCGTGCCTCTGAGCCTTACCCGGTGAAGGTCACATCAGCCCTCAGAGATAAACAGGGGCCCCTTTTCATCTCCCACTGTTGGCTTTCTCCGAGGCAAACCTCAAAGCTGCTTTGAAGTTGTGGAGCCAGCTGCCAGGCAAGAGGGAGATAAAGCTGCAGGAAAGCGGGTGGAATAAAGTTAATCTCTGCTACTGAGGTGTAGATGCTTATTGGCAAAACTCAAACTGCCAGATCTTATCGAGGGAATTGAGATGATTCCAAGAGAGTGGGTTTTAACTTGGTAAAATTGGGTCAGGGGAAAGGTGTATAAAACAAAGAGCACTCTGGAGGGCCATAGATACGATTTATCAATTTAGCAGCAAGGCCTGCTTTTCTTTAATCAAATCTGGCAGCAGAGGTATGCAGAGGGTAACCTGAGCACTGCTCCAGAGGGCTTTCTCTTTGGTCAGAGTTAATAGGCCCAGAGAGATGAGTCATGAGGAGAATTACGTGTGGCATCAAAATTTCTTTAAAACTCACAGCAGATCAAAGATTTTGGATTTTTACGTAACAGTTGTAACTTTTATAAAATTGTGAACATGGCATTTGAAGACCATTTTATATGCTTTTCTAGGAGACAGGTTGGATAAATGCTGCCCCCTTTTGTTGCCTGGTAAATGGCATTTTCAGGCTACTTTCAGCATGGTAGACCTGGGAACTCCAAATACAGTTCTTACTGTGAAGGTCTCTGAGGTTCCCTCTGGCTGTGGAGCTGCAGACCTCACTCTGGGGACAGCTGTTACCCCCACCCCTACCCCATGGAGGTCATGGAGTTGGTAACTTCCTAAGGCGTGCTTCCAAGAAGTCCTGCCCATGGAGCTGGGGCTCAGGGACTTCCTGTTGTGAGATGACAGAGCCTTAGGAAAGGTCAGCCCCACTCAGCAGGAGGGTTGAACAAGCTCACCTGGCTCTCATTCAGGCCTGAAGGTTAGCGTGCACCTGCTTTAGGCCAGCTGACCAGGGCTCTGGGCAGCACAAACAGCAGTAATGGGCTGAAGATGGGTGAGGTCCCTGCCTTCAAGGTTATGAATGAGTCTTCCCACAGTCTACAGTGCCCATTAAAAAATTATAGGTAGATTTATTGGGCATTTTATTCAGACCCAAAATCCCATCATTTTGTTTCACCTGGTCAGTAATAAAAGTGATAGTAGTACACTTGCAAAAAATTTCAAAATTTACAATAAATGTCTAACAGTTTTCTTTCCTTCTCATTCCCTTTTTTCTTTCTTCTTTCTTCTTGTGCTTTCTTTCCTTCCCCTCTCTCTTTTCCTCTTTCTCATTTCAGCTATTGTCTTGGTTAAGATAAAACAATTAAGAGGGCTAAATAATTGCCATACTTCATTTCCTCCTCTATTTTTTCTTTTTCTTTTTTCTTTTTTTTTTTTTGTCTTTTTGACAGGGTCTTGATAAGCAGTTCAGGCTGGCCTTGAGCTCACTTTTGTAGCCTATGTAGCTCTCAAACTCACATTGATCTTCCTGCCTCAGCCTCCCAAGGTGCACCACTATGCCTGGCCTTCCTCCTTCAGTTTTTGATTTAACAGAATTTTGCTGGTGATTAATATAAATTTTTATGTTGCTTTGCTTAAAAGGAGCAATTTTAAATTCATTTCAGAATGTCACAGTTATTTATAAGACATTGTATCTTATGAGATTGTTATGTGACTACATAAGGGCTTAAATATGTAAGTTATATACCTCACTGCTGTTTTGTTTTGCTTTTTTTGGTGGTACCAGGGATCGAACTCAGGACCTTGCACTTGCCAGGCAAACACTGAGCTATCTCCCCTGCCCCTTATATGTCACTTCTAAAATTTAAATCATTATTTTACTGGACAGGATGAATGTTTGACTGACATGTGCAGTATTTACTACATTAATATGAATGGGTTGATTTATTAAAATTACCTCCTTTTTATCATTGCATTCAGTTACTCATATGTGATTTACAAGTAAACATATTTTGGGATATGTCCCTGGGTGTGTAAAATATTAGTTACCTAGCAGCCGTGATAGATGTTTCAATCTTTTTAAAACAAAACAAAACAAAACAAAACAAAACAAAACAAAACAAAAAACTAGTGTTAAATTATTAACATTGCAGGCATATTATAACCAAAGTGAGGCCTTCCCCTTGACCTGGGTGTTGAGACTTAATCTGCTTAGGGTTCATGTCAGCTAGTTTACTGGGCAACAGGTGAAGATAAAATTTCCTTGGTAGAGGAAAAGCACTCCTACCCTGCCTCTATTTAGGCTCCAGATGGTGGCACAAATCAAGACGATGTGATATTAATTCAATTCAACCATAAATTCGTGTTACAAAGTATAGATGTACCCAAAGATAGTTAGGAGGATATCAGGTCCCTGAGTTAGTCACTCCAAGTGATGTGAAAACTCTTGCCTACCTATCAGCCTCTAGCTGACTACGTAATTAGGAAAGTAAGTAACTTAAGCTTACCCTCACCTCTGAATCAGTATTGTTGCTTTTTTTTTCTGCCCAGAAACGGGTGCGCGTAGCCCACTTGCTCAGGGAAGGCCTTCATCCCCAGGCAAAGTCTAGCAGAGCCTCTGTGGGAGGCAGGGCGGGACATAGGTGCATGCACTTCCGGTGTGACTGCTTCCGGTTTCTTTGGAAACGAGGAGCAGGCTTAGTGAGGAATGAGATTGGTCACACCCTAAATGGCATTGTTTTGTTCCATCATGTTGCTATACTTAGCTAATGAACATGTGAGTACGCAGGTTTAAAAAGATCCTCACCACCTACTTAAAAAAAGTAAAATTCCTTTCCTGGGAGTGCACACTTGGCAAATTCTCCTCTGTGTTATCTGGCCTCAATATGATAATCATGCTCCTCACGTACCTTTAAATCTTCAGGGATGGGCATGGAGTCTGCGGTATGAATGTATGGTGTATGGGATTTTTCTTGATCTGAAAAGTAATTTTAGAAAAGATGTATAATCTGGCAATGAGAAATTATCAGGATACTTCATTTCAGAGCATGGAACTAATTTAGCAAATGATTATGATGACTTGTTTTTTGTTTCCTGCCTAGCAGCCATTTTTTCTGCCCTCCACGTCACTCATAGCTAGGAAAGGGACGAGATTCTTCCAGTGCCTTGGGCATGATCCCTGGGGAAGACACAAGAGAAAAGTGTAAGGCCAGCTTTGGCCCTGTGTATCTCGGACTTGGTGCAGACAGTCAATGTGGTTTTCTACCATGGGGCCTTCCTTGGTAGGGATCTCAGGAAGGTGTAGTGGTGACTCCAGGTATAGCAGCACTTTCTGAAAGGACTTTCCTTGCAGACTGGAATACACCGGCACAGATTTGGTCCCCTCATTTTCCCACCCCTCTTGATATTTTTACTTCTGCAGGTGTAAATAGGATGAGGGGAGCAGGCAACCTACCAAGAGTAACAGATAGTGACATTTCCACGTGACAGGTCAGCAGGCAATTTATCCCACATTTTCAGGGCTTCACTTCTGTAGTTCACACATCACAGGGACTGACCCTGAGTCATCCCACGGTAAGTGTGCAATGGACTAAAACTGGTGCCCTTTACTTTATCTGTATATGATAAACAGGGAATAGTGCAGGAACCAGGAAGGCAGAACTGTAATTCTGGGTCTTTTTCTAGCTCCATGATCTTTGCAAAATCCTTTCACTTTTCCAATAAGAACAATGATGCTTGGATTGGATGATCTTTAAAATTAGTTTTACTTTCATGAATTATAATCTATAGATAATACAAGGGGGATTGTTGACATCAGTAGTGTGCTGGTAAATGTTACTATCTTTAAATGAAGAGTAATGATAATCATGCAGCCTTGGCTTTTGATGCTTGCCCAGTTCTATAGTGCAAATATGCGTGCTGTGGTTGACTGCAAGTTACCAAACTGACTTGCTGGCCACAGACACCAGAGGGGCACATTCCACTTTTTCCCTAAGCCCTGTTCACAGTCAGGGACTTGAGTCACCCTTAAACATTTCCTTCTACCTAACAGATTCACCTTCCTTCACCGAGAATACTGGGCTGGTGATAATCTTTGTAGTCTCCCTGGCCCGGTGGGAAGTTATTGCTATTCACTGTGTGGAACAGAGTTTTTTGAGACCACCACTTCATAAAGTAAGGCTTCACATGGACTCTCTAGCAGCACGCCTAAAGCCATGTCCTGTGTCCCTGTGCGCACATTAAAACTCATCCCTACCCTCTGTACTGACACCTGCTATTCCACAGGCCTGATAGCTGTGCCTCTTAGTTCATTTCTAGCATCCAGGGATTCCTCTCTTTCAACCCTGCACTAGTGCTAAACATTTTAAATATTTTTAAAATGTAGCATTTCTGTTTTAGAAAAGTGATGCCAACATAAGTAATATATCTTGTTGCTGGAAGTTCTGGTTCAACTTATAATTACCACATTTTATAGCTTGGTAGAAAGGTTTTCTTTACTCACTGATCGAGCTTGAAACTTATTTATATAGTATAAGTGCCAGATAAATCCAGCTGGTGAGAACAGTTACTAGGGGCTGTTATTTTCTTCTCCATTTGCACAGAGGTCAATGCCTGGAGGTCAATTTTACATAAACAGAGGATCTCCAATATTGGATTTGAAGGTAGCAGAAGTATAAACCTTAGCTACTGTCCTTAGAGGAGCTCATATGTTAAGGGCCTCAAATGTGAAAAGAGGATGTGGGATGAGTTCATAGCTATGTTAATGAAGTCTGAATGGAATGCCCTAATAGGACACTCCTAATGGAGCAGGCAGAAGTCAGAGAACCCTGGGAGATGCCACTGCTACACAGGATGTGTGTGTGTGTGTGTGTGTGTGCACATGTGCTGGTGTAGCACAGAGAAGAGACAGCAGATACTATAAACAGGGATGATAGTAACAGCACAGAGTCAACAACACTGCAGAGGACTCTACAGCCCACGGATTATATTGGTTTACTACAATGGGCAGTAGTAATGGTCAACTCTATTGAAATCACCTGTCATGGAATAACAAGCCCTGCATGTAAATGTTGTAGTGATGGAATGCTTTCTCATTTTACTATTGAGAATATCAAATAATTTGTATGTTTAAAATTCTCACTTTGAAATAAGCCTAAATATGCTGAACTTTTAAAAAGATTAAATGAATAATCCTGATGGAGGTTGGTTACTATTCTGTATTTTATAGCACTGTCTTATACATAGTAGGTATTCAAAATCTAACTGGTGAATGAACAAACATAGTTTAATTGATAAAACAAAGTATCATGGCCTCTGGGACCTATATAGCCTCAGGAAAGATGCAGCTGGACCCTGGCCTCACTCTATATAAATTCAGTCAATGACTCAGGAAGATTCAATGGGAAACTGTTAACTAATGGTATAATACTGCACTACCGGTAATGAAAATGTTCTGGAATTAGATAGAAATGATAACTACACAACTATGGGGATAAAATAAGCCCCACAAAATCATACACCTTAGAAGGGTGAATTTTGTGGTAGGATGCAAAGTCTATTTTGTTCAAATTCACAAACAAAACAGACAGCAGCAGTAACAACAAGCCATGGCCCAGAAAGTTAATTTAAGACTTTTATTGAAATGTTCAAATGAGGTACTCTTCACATTGAAAATGAATATAAGTTATAGAGGAGAGAACATTTGAATATAAAACAAACTTGGAAGACAAATGATGTATCTCAATAATTGTGAGATGTGTAATTTTTCAGGTTTCTGAAGTGGGATATTGTATAACTGCTGGTGTGTTATAGTCTATCCTGCTGCATGTTTCCTTGTGTATAAAATTATGATGTTTTTCATTCAATGCCTAACAGTACATAGGTTTCCAAATATCAGAGGCTGCTGGCTGTCCCTCAGTATGTGCTCTCTTCTCTTTCACAGTAACAGGTTTTCCGTTTAGCTGAGAGAGTGCATCAGCCAGAGACTGTCACCTGCTGCCTAGTTTCCACCCAAAGCTGTGTGAGCAGAGGTGGATGACTTCTGATACGTGCCTGATATAGAGACAACATGCCTCCCTTCTTCCTTCTCTTATCCTTCCACATATTGTTCTTTCCTTTCTCTTGCCTCTTTCCTCTGTCCTCCATTCCCTTTCCACTGGATGGCTCATGTGATAGTGGTAACTTTCATCCAGGGGACAGTGCTAAATGCTGAGGGGGGAGAATCAGGAGGTGGACACCTGGGCTGGGAATGGTGAAGTCACTACACTGCTGCTGTGCTGACTGTAGATTCTGAGGGGCTAACCTAGACATCTGCTGAAGTCACTTGGGTTTCTCTGCAGAGAAAGTAAGCACATATTCTATCAAATATTGTTCCTGTTTTATTTTTCTGGGAGTAAACTATTGCCACTTTCTGTAATGGGTTGAACTCTAATCCATCTAAACACATACATATGGACACACATGCATACTTGTGAGCACTTACATATACACATACAACTCATCTGAATAACCCCTTGTTAGGACTGGCTATTCCGTGTGATGCAGGACCAATTTTCAGTGCAAGAGGCATTACTTGATAGTATTAAATCTGCCTTGTCAGTCAAATTCCTCTGGCTCTATGTCATAGAGTGGTGAAAATACACGATCAGGTTTCACTGTACAGAAAATTCTTTTAGCAACACACATACTATCAAGTTCCTTGCATGGGTGCCCAGCGTTTGGGCTATGAGATTTATTAATATACCTTGTGGCAAAGATTTATAGCAAAGTGATCATCAGATGACGTAGCTGGGCAGAGCAGTGCTGTTGGCTGTTGCAACCACTGTGTGCTTCGCCAGCCATATTCCTGGTTCTTTAAATCTGAGGAGATGGGACGGTGAGCAGGCCTGTGGGCTTGATCTTGTTGATGCCCCCGTCTAAAATACAGACCCTTGGGTATTTCATCTTCACAAGATGTGCTGCAAACTGGGGGAAATAGCAAGAGTTACAAAGGATGCACAAGAGTTTTCCAGTCCATTTTTCTCAGGCTGTGCAAGAAAAAACCATTTTGATGGTACCTCTACAGTTGCTTTTGTATAAATGTTAATACTTTGGTCATAAATCAATCTGGCTGGATAATAAACAACTTTATGCTATGGGATGAATGTGTCTCTTTAGTTCGTGTG